>JAHWXV010571941.1:0-13813 GCA_024586415.1 Phrixothrix hirtus | reverse complement strand
TCACGGACGTAGAAAACGCGTCTCTCGTGTTTTATCCGACAGGAAGCTCTCTATTTATTATTTTTGTTGTCCTTGCCAACAACGCTGTTTTAGAAAACAACACAGCGGCAAATTTAAACGAAAAAGATTTTGTTCATTAGGCGTGGAACGTCAACAAAATCTGATAAGATACTAGATTTTTCATTCATAATTCACATTTTTTTGCTGATAGATATCCGTTAAACTTTATTGCGGATTATTAATTATTGAATTGAATACATTATATCGATATAGATCGTTTGTTGCCACTAACCGACCTTAAGAGGGTAGTGCACGCCCACTTTTTTATCAGGCGATGCCCGTTAAATTTTGTTACGGATTCATAATTATTTAATTGAATACATTATACTTATGTAGATCGTTATTTGCCACCAACCGTCCTTAGGAGAGTAGTGCACCCCCACCTTTTTTATTAAGCAATGTCCGTTAAATTTTGTTACGGATAATTAATTATTGAACTGAGTACATTATATTGATGTACATAGTTATTTGCCAACAATCGTCCCTAGTGCACCCCTATTTTTTATTAAGCGATGTCCATTAAATTTTATTACGAATTATTAATTATCGAGTTGAATACATTATAACTATGTAGATCGTAATTTGCCAGCAAGCGTCTTTAAGAGGGTAGTGCACATCCACTTTTTTATTAAGCAATATTCGTTAAATTTTGTTGCGGATAATGAATTATTGAATTCAGTACATTATACCTATGTAGATCGCTATTTGCCACCAACCGTCCTTAGGAGGATAGTGCACCCCCACTTTTTTATTAAGCAATATCCGTTAAATTCTGTTGAGGATTAATTAATGAATTGAATACATTATATCGATGTAGATCGTTATTTGCCACCAACCATCCTTAGGAGGGTAGTGCACCCCCACTTTTTTATTAAGCGATGTCCGTTAAATTTCGTTGCGGATTAATTAATGAATTGAATACATTATATCGATGTAGATCGTTATTTGCCACCAACCGTCCTTAAGAGGGTAACACCACCAGTTTTTTATTAAGCGATGTCCGTTAAATTCTGTTGCGGATTAATTATTGAATTGAATGCCTAATATAGATGTAAATCGTTATTTGCCACCATATGTCGGTATTAGGTATTAAAGTTTATATATTTTTTAAAAAACGAATACAAAAAAATATTTTGAACGTTTCATAATAATTCAAAATTTAAAATTTAGTATACGCCTTTTTCCAAATAAAATATATTTAGTTATTGATCGTTCCCTCTCGTACCGGAAATCAGCATCAAATTTTTTACTTTAAACAGCAAATCATACTTTTCTTTCTGTTTTGATTCCAGAGGATTTTTTAAAGTGGGTCTGTTTATTCAGAAAAATTTACGCTTCCAGGGATATTTTAATTTTTTGATAATTTTATAATTTATTTCATTTTCAGAGCTGCGTATTTAGAACATTACTGTCCACATTTCAATTAAGTTTTCTTAAATGAGAAAAGCTTTATTGAAATATTGGCAGTAATATTCTAAATACACAGATCTGAAGATTATGAAGCAAATGAGAAAATTATCAAAGAAATCAAAATATCCCGGGAACCGTTAATTTTTATAATAAAATGTATTCACTCTAGCAATTTAAAAAATCGAGTAGAATCAAAATAAAAGATAAAAATGCGACATTCTATTTAAAGTAAGAGTTTTTTTCGCGATTTCGGGTATAACCGGAAGTGACCGTAAACTTGAATATTTTATTTGCATATATTTGAATGAGTTACTATTAATACCAGATCTTGAACTTTAAACATTTACTTCACTTGTATTGGCTATCGGATCCCCAACATGTCATCTTCTTGCTTCCATCGGAAAAGTTCCTTTTGTCGTCGGTACGTGTACGTACCTACTGCCCGTTGTGGGTGTACTTTGGTTCTTTACGTATTTCGTACGTATGTTCAGTATTTCAGGTTCAACAGAAGTGATGCACTCCTTTGTTGTCTCCATTAGGAGGCTGCCGACTTTGAGGAACTTTTCCATCGTGAATGAGCGTTTTTCTTGGGGCTCCTCCCCCTTCACTACGGAAACGTGTGATACGCCCCCTCGTGGCTGCTGTTCTGCAGGTCTCGGTGCTGTAAGCGTTGGCGGAAACGCCGAGCTTGTCGGTGACTTCAGCCGCCTTGAAGCTAGTGGTGTACCCTCCGCCGCAATTTGCACACCTGGGTGGGTCTTCGCGGCACCTCTCGCACTCGCCCGTGTTGCACCGACGTTGCGTGTACCCGAAAACTTGGCACCTGTGGCATTGGATTATATATTTGGATCAGTGTAGCGACTCGATGTTTATGCGAAGTCCTAGTACGACTGTGAGGTTATAGACGGCCTTCCCTTCAGGGGATTTCTCCAATTTCACGTAGTGGAGTGGCATTAGGATCTTCGCTGAACCCCTGTGCATCATCCTGATGAATAGAACCGGGAGCCCTTGCCTAGATAGGTCTTCTTTTATGTCTTCATTCACGATTTCTGTTGGGAGATCGCGAATAATCGTCCTTTGAAGTTTTTCTTTGTTGAGCAAGAAGGTGTGGAACGGATGGTCTCTGTCTTTTAGGTACTTCGCGTAGTCCTCTTCGGTGATCGGTTGAATCTTAATTCCTAGTGCCACGTTTTTGGTAGTTTTGGTGCGTGACGCTTCAATCCAGAATTCCTTTTTTCTGAGTACCACCGGTGGAATGTATACTCTTGCGTTTGCCGGCGTTTCTTCGGCATTTGCCAACAGTTCGTACCTGTTGGCCGGAGGGATTTTCACGGCAGGCCCTGAGTTGATCTGCTTGGTGGGTTTTCACTTCTTCCCTTTAGGAAGGGAGAAGCCGTCTTTTGCCTCCATCTCGGAGTCATCTTCTTCTGACGAAGAGTCATCCAGGGACGCTGCTACTACTCTTCTGGCATCGTTTTCTGTCTGGACTGTAGCGGCAGTTTCTTGCTTCACTAAGTGTATGAAGGTTTGGTTGCCACCTTAAACATTTATGAGAAGTTCAAAATATATTTAATGAACTGGTTACATGAAAAACCCTGTATATCACTTTAAGGAGTTCAAAATTTTCCATAGAATTGTGATTACATGAGTAGAAAATAAAATGATTTAATGAAATCCATAGTTAATAATACGTCACAAAATTTAACGGATATCTCCCTAAAAAAGTGGCGAGAACTTACCGTCTTAAGGATGGTTGGTGGCAAGCGACGATCTACAATTATGTAATAATTAATAATCCGAAATAAAATTTAACGGACCTAGCTTTGTACAAAAGTAGGGGTGTACTACCCTCTTAAGGTCGGTTGGTGTCAAATAATTATCTAAATCGATATAATTTACTCAATTCAATAATTAATTATCCGCAACAAAGTTTAACGGGCATTGCTTAACACTACCCTCTTAAGGACGGTTGGTGGCAAACGACGATCTACATCGATATAATCTATTCAATAATTAATAATCCGCAACAATTTAACGGACATCGCTTAATAAAAAGTGGGGTGCTACCCTCATAACGATGGTTGGTAGCAACTAATTATCTACATCGATACAACGTACTCAATTTAATAATTAATTATCCGCAACAAAATTTAACGGACATTGCTTAACAAAAAGGTGGCGGTGCACTAACTTCTTAAGACGATTGCTGGCAAATTACGATCTACATAGTTATATAATCTATTTAATGCGATAATTAATAATTCGTAATAAAATTTAATGGACATTACTAATAAAAACGTAGGGGTGCACTACCCTCATAAGGGCGGTTGGTGACGAACAACTATCTACATCGATATAATGTACTCAATTCAATAATTAATTATCCGCAACAAAATTTAACAAACATTGCTTAATAAATGGTGGGGGTGCACTACCCTCCTAAGGACGGTTGGTGGCAAATAATGATCTACATAACTATAATGTATTCGATTAAATAATTAATAATCCGTAACAAAATTTAACGGACATTGCTTAATAAAAAAGTGGGGGTGCACTACCCTCCTAAGGACGGTTGGTGGCAAATAACGATTTACATCGATATAATGTATTCATTTTATTAATTAATAATCCGCAACAAAATTTTACGGACATCGCTTAATAAAAAAAAGAGTGTGCACTGCCGTATTAAGGACGGTTGGTGGCAAATGTATTTAATTCAATAATTAATAATGCGCAATAAAATTTAACCGACATATATTAGTAAAAAAGTGGGGGTGAATTACCCTTTTATGGACTATGAATGAAAAATCTAGTACCTCCCTTAAATAATGTCATATATAACAATACTGCGAAATAAATTCGAGACATATATTCTGTTATACGCAATTACGAAGCAGTGTTGCCACATCTAAAACTGTGTAAATAAGTAAATAAGTGCGGAGTACATTTGTATTAGTTGCTTATGACTGTTTTACTGACCTCGATTACTGTAGTGTACAACAAAGGGACACGGGTTCGAACCTGATCGGGAGAAAAATTAAGAAACATGGCTTTTACTGGCATAAGGAAGTAAAATCGTACGTCCCGTGTCACGGCACGTTAAAAATCCTAATTGGATCTTTTCCAGATTCGACAAAATTGTAGTAGACATACCAAGAGGCCATGGGAATTTTCGCATTTTGAAATCTCGCTCACAAAACGAATTAAAAAATAAAATATAACGTAAACTATGTTATAAATTATTAAGGTCAATCAAACGATCTTCAGTCAAGCAACGAATTTTTTTAAAACGTATTGTTAATAAATGATTAAACACCGGGTGCGACTATTCTTTGCGTACTTCTTCTTTTGGAGGAGTTGTTTTACCCCTCGAGAGCGGGTTTTTTGAATTGCATTATTGATGGTGGCCATTAGTCAGTCCACGACGTTTTTGGGTGGGTTGGATTTGAACTGTGCAATTTTCTATGTGAACTTTGGGCTTCTTCGTCTCTGTGTTGTCCAGGTTGAGTTGAGATTCCGAAATCACCAGAAAGTGATTGATTTAAATGATGCGCCTTCTGTGACTCGACGGGTTTCCTTGCGCCGACGTTTCGCTAATAAGTCTGGGAGAATATAGGCCGCCCCATTTTATCAGATTGTTTTTAAATGGTGACCTCTATCCGTACGGCCTTGAATGAAATGAAAATAAGTCGTGCTCATAGTATGTTACCGACAAGCATCGAGGGCGCTTTTAACCTTCCCATAGTATAAGTAGCCTGGCATTTGGTTTTGAAAAGGTCTTCGTAAGGAGTGCCAACGAAATTTCATCGTCCCTTAAAATTCAAGTTCTTGGACTTTTTTCTCGATTCCGCTAGCGGTCCATGGTTTGAATCTGTTTTGCTAGTTCTAGAAGCACCTGATTCAGTAGGTTGAGAATTTGTTCCTCCATGAATAAAAAATTGTTTTTCTTGTCGGCTTTGGTTTTTTCAAGTTTTTCTCCGGCGTTTTGCGTCTTCTGTTTTCTTTGTTGGATGGGATTTCGCGGACTTAGTCTATAGTTTGCAGGGTGAGCCTCTTGGCACTTACTGTGACCAAGTTTGGTTTCGAGTACCGATCAGAAACCTGTCTGAAGATATCAGTCATGTTGAATGTTTCTTTTTTTTGTGTATTTTTGGTATTCTCAACACCAGGGGACATTTTCTTGTTTTATTACCGAGTCTCTTAGTAGCATTAAACTTGATACCTCTTTCTTACAGATCTTTTCCTACTTGACCTTGAGAATAATTTCGGGTGTACCCCGGAGTACCGCCTAGAATTCTCGGTAGCATTACGCTTGATACCTCTTTCTTACAGATTATTTCCTACTTGACCTTGAGAATAATTTCGGGTGTATCCCGGAGTACCGCCTAGAATTCTCGGTAGCATTACGCTTGATACCTCTTTCTTACAGATTATTTCCTATTTGACCTTGAGAATACTTTCGGGTGTATCCCGGAGTACCGCCTAGAATTCTTTTTCCTCTGTTAACTGATATGTTTGGTGGGTATTCTCCTAAGTTGTCTGATTTCGTATGGAGTATTTGTGAATAATTTTTTGCCTTCCGTGTTGTTTTGATTTTGTAATAGTTACGTAATGTTAACTTGTTTTTGTCCCTTATTACTAAGGGGGATGGGAGTCTTGTCTTTTTCGACTTTTCCATTTTCTGGATGTCTTGTTCTAATCTTTTATCATAGGTTTATTGGCGAAAAAGCGTCTTTTCCGTTTTCGAATTCCATTCATTTAGGCTGTTTTGTGTTTCTGTTATAAATCCTCACGTTTTTCCATGTAGTTTGGGTTAACTTCTTTAACTCCGATGTCTTTCATAGTATCTTCGTGGAATACTGTCTCTAAAGTCATATTTCGTTGTTTGTCTCAATTTTTTGAGCTGTTCTGCTAATTTTGTAAATGATTCTTGTGCGGTAAGCCTGACAATGTCTTATATTAAATAAATGTCATTAAAGCTTACTGCACCGGGGGTTTATACAAGTTTTAACTGCTCGGTATTTTAAGTGGGACTGTTATCCATAAGGGGCGTGGTAGGGGTTGGTTAAAGTGAAAGTATTTAATCTTCTAGAAAATTTGGGGGAATTTACAAAATAACATATACACATATGAAAATATAATTTGAATCAAAGTTTATGTAAAAATGCAGAACCACGACAGATTAAAAGCTTGTCGAAGCTCACCTTAATCCATGGCTCCTTAAACTTGCAATTAGTTGTAGGAAACAAAGGAATTTAAGGTATTGGATAGCTAGAAACGACTGAGAATATTTTTACAACCACTGCAAGAGTAGATTGTAAACGACAGATTTCTTGTTCTATATCTGGAGGGTGAAAGTTGCACAATAATTATGTTATTGAACACGACGCGAAAGAGATTAATTTTAAGTTGTAATTAACACCATTGGGATTTCATTTGTAATGCCATTGTTGGCAATGAACGACAGAAATGGTATGAGGTGGTGTTACTTTCAACACCTAAACGAAAGTGAAGACGGTTGCAGTTTAAAATGCAACGAAAGTGGGGGGTCGCGAATTGAGCGACGTTCAGTAAGAACTAAAACACTATACTTTTTGGAAGCGTTCAAAATATAAATTAAATATACACAGCTGGCGCAAACAGATTCTTGAAATTCGGCCATCTTGTTTTCGCCGGGTTTTTAACTCTTCTGTAGTACCGCTATTTCGGCGGGCGACGACCATGTGGATTAATCCCTAGAGCTCGTGTCATATAGAAAAGGAAAAGGGCAAATACAAGCTTCTTAGCTCACTCATTGACCAATCAAGACATTTCAAATATTTTAGTAATCACTACAAATAATCGACGATTTTGTTTCCTAGCTGGCTCGTACTTCGGCATCAATTAACATTTTTGTTAGTCGTTGTTTTCTAAGACATAAATAAGAAATACTTTTTCTTTCTATTTTATAACATTAATAAAAATGTCTGTTTCACTGCTTTTTGTATTGTAACGTTACGTATTTCTTTTAAATTCAATTTCAGTCGCATTTACTATTTGGTGATATTTTATTACTTTCTTTTACCTACATGAAAGTATTGAAAAAATATTGTTTTCGTCCAAAATTTTCGATGTCGAAATACACGTTTTGGAGTCCCCTGAGTCCGAAAATCTTGTTTTTGAAAATTGGTCTGTCTGTGTATGTATGTGTGAATAGAATATCTCGAAAACGAAAAGTCCTAGATAAACAAAATTTTATATTTGAGTTTGTTTTCACTCTCGCACGCGATCACAACAATTTGACTAAAATTCAACAACCGGAAGTGCCACTTTACTCTTGTCATTTTTTGGTTTTTCGAAATTTTCTCGAAATCGGTTTTAACGATTTTTTTTAAATTTTATATTGAAGTGTTTTATCTTCTACACATGAGATGTCAAGAATTTAGTTAAAATTTTTTTGGTTTTTCGCGATTTTCACGAAATCGACTCAAACGATTTTTGTTAAAATCTATATTTAACAATGCAAATAACTAGAATTTGTTATAAAACAAGATATAAACAAAGAAATAAGAGACGTAATTGGTTACCTTAATCTGTGGCTTCTTTAACTTACAATTAGTTGTAGAAAACACAAAGTAATTTAAGGTATTGGATAGCTAGGAACGATAGAGGATATTTTTACAACCACTGTAAGAGTAGATTGTAAACAACAGATTTTTTGTTTTATATCTGGAGGTTGGAAGTTGCACAATAATTATGTTATTGAACACGACACGAAATCAATTTAAGTTATGTTGTAATTAATGCAATTTGGATTTGAATTGTAATGCCATTGTTGGGAATAAACGACAGAAACGACATGAGGTGGTGTTACTCTCAATATCTCAACGAGAATAATGACATTGGGTAGTGTTTATACTTTCAACACCTAAACGAAAAGTGAAGACCGTTGCAGTTTGAAATGCAACAAAAGTGGGCGGTCGCGAATTGCGCGACGTTCGGTAAGAATTAAAATGCTATCCTTTTTGGAGGCGTTGATGAAAAATGCGCAAAATTAAAAGATGCAAATTAAAAATACGTAAATATACGAGTACATTCAAAATATAAATTAAATATATTTAGCTGGCGCAAACATACTCCCTCGCGTTGATTTCCCAATGAAATCAAAACGAAAGCAAAGAAAAGGAAATGGTTGACTGTTTGCAGTCACGAGGGTGGGGATTAGTTAGAGATGTTGGGATAACAAAGGCGAGACGAGAGACGATAAAAGCGAAATGACAGGTTTGAGTTTGGTTAAAGGACGAGAATATTCACCTTTTGTAGTTTTAATGGAAGCGACGCGTACGTCATTATTTATTCCTGGGGAAAGTTTTATGACACGACCGACAGGCCACAGTGAATAGAATATCTCGAAAACGAAAAGTCCTAGATAAACAAAGTTTTATATTTGAGTTTGTTTCCACTCTCGCACGCGATCACAACAATTTGACTAGAATTCAACAACCAGAAGTGCCGCTTTACTCTTGTCATTTTTTGCTTTTTCGAGATTTTCTCGAAATAGACTCAAACGAATTTTGTTAAATTCTATATTTAAGTTTTTCATCCTCTGCACATGAGACGTCTAGAATTTAATTAAAATCTAATAACCGGAAGTGCCACTTTATTCTTGCGATTTTCTCGAAAACGTTTTTGACAATTTTTTTGAAACTTGCTACGGTTCGTATGTCTTTGATATCCTTTTCCGTGAACTTACAGCTTTTCCTGTAAAAATGCGCTGAAGCGGGTTATCAGGGACAATCTCTGGAGTTAAGCGAGATTTTGCATGTCCAGTAACTTGGATGGGTGACCGTTACAATTATCGTTTCCAAAATAAACGTAAATAATAATTTAATCATTTGTGGACAGTCTTTCCATATCTAAGTGCAAGAGAAAGTCGTGTGTTGTCTCACACCAGATTTTTGTTATTATCGGAATAAAATTCAATTACACTTCATTCCTTTGTAAAATAGTAGACGTGGCAACTGCGCTTTTGTGTTTTATTAGTCTGGAATATTGAAGTTATTGTCGAAGAGCCACCTTGTGGCCTTGTTTATCATCCAAGTACACCTAAGGGTTGTTCATTCATTAATTTGTATTGCGATTTAATACCTCCCAATTTACATTTATGCAACAAAACTGAAAAATAATAAAAATTTGATTTTCGTTTGCAGAGAATCAGACGTCGGTTAGTTCGAAATACTTGACAATCAATTCTAATTAGTTATTTCCAGGAAGCAGTGTTTTTAAATAAAAATTAAGTTTGCTCAAAATAATACAAAAATCAAAATTGCTAAGATATGGTTGAGAGAGGGCGCTGATTTAATAACGATTTGTTTAAATATTAATCTTGTAAATTTATTATAAATAGTATTGGAATACATCAACACTTGTCATGGTCCAATAAGTCAAATGGAGGATGTCATTTTGGATATTAAATCACTTCAGCGAGTAATGTCAGGCATCCAAGATCGTAGGACTCAACGAATAAAGAATTTGTCTACCAAACTTACGGTACGCGTGTAGTAGACGTTATAATTGTAGGTGAACAATTAAAGTACCAAGTCGTAAAAGTTTTTGTTAATTGTGTGTTAACTTATTTGCTTACTGTGTGTACATAATAATGTATATGTATTGCTGCATATGTATTACATACTGTTAAATACACGTTGCGAACATATAAGCACAACATCTAACGCCGCCATTTTGGTTGGTCAATTTGGAACAACTAGGGCCCTTCCTGTGTGTGTAATTTATTTGCTTAATGCGTTTACATAATTAAATAAATAAATAAATATTGCTGAATATATATTACAAATGATAAATTTATAAAATTTGACAATACATAAGCACAACATAGCAACACCGCCATCATGGTTGGTCAATTTGGACAAAAGTTTACATATTTTAGGCGCTTCCTTAGTATTTTAGTATTCTTTATTCGTTGGTTCGACCAATTTTTGATGTGCACTCGTATAAAACTGAATGTTGTCAATGTTTTACCGCAATTCGGTTATTTTCTGCACATCCTCTGCATTGACGTCCAACATGTTGCTGTGGTTTTAACCACAACTTCGCTTACAGACAAATTAAAGGACATACGTCATTACATTAACGAAAATTGAAATTATCGTTTTCAAATGTAATTCGTCCAGAATTTTTTATTTTCCTAAATACACTTATCGGCACGTTGCCAAATTTAAGAATTTTTGCAGATGTCCTTACGTTTCCAACACTCCTATGACAACTTTGATAATGGCGGGAAATTAAAAAATTTATCGACGATACCAGAGTAAACAATAAATAAAAGGCGTCTCTACAATAGCACTATATTCCAAGAAGAGGCACAGCAAAGTAGACAGAAGCACGCAATCATTGCTTAATTAACTTAATTTGTGTTTGGGTGAGAGAAGTTAGTCAAAAAAAATTCCACGAATTACTGATGGAACTGGAAAACTTTCTGCAACGAGAAAGCCAAAACGTCAATCACGAGTTTTATTCTTTTTTGAATTTACTCTCGGTTAGGTCGCCATGTCAATCTTCATTATTTAATTTGTTTGAAATTTAGGAATACCGGGCGTATTTGTGTATTAAATTGGAGCTTGCTGCTCCGATTTGTTTTATCAAAAAAACACAGTCTAAGAGTTGCAGCAGATGGTAATTAATATTGACACAAATAAGATGAGAGTGAATCACTCGTTGACATCCAGAATACTTCGGTATAAATTAAACTTAATTGCTGCTTGAACTCGTCGAAGACGCAATCATAACCTCACTTTATCGTTCGCATTAAGATATTTAAATAATTACACTGGTAAATTACTTTACAATGAAGAATCTAATATTGGGCATAGTTAGGACGGAGGCAAACAAAGTGATTACAATATAGAATGAGCGCCACCCATTTTAATTGGATCCTTAAATTAATTGAGCATAACAGTCGCACAACAAAGTATTGCATGCTTAAGCATACAATACTTATTCCTAATATCGCAAAAATTCTTGTTTGTTTAATGACTGACTTCGGGATGCGAAAATTTCCTTGTCTCTCGTGGCTATGATCATTTCGCTATGCCTAGAAGAATTTTACCAGAAGCTCCACCCTCAGTAGAGGTTTTAACGGACATAAAATTTTACTTCCTTATCCCAGAAGAAAAATTTACCGACTCGATTAAATTTCAACCTGCGTCCTTTAGGCGTAGAGGCACATGTGCTCTACTACATCAATCGAGGCCGGCAATGCTTCTATATAAAATATTGTTGAAATAGCTAAACGTAGTTTTAAAAGCGATACGGCGCGGCGTAGAATAAGACCGATTGAGGTATTTAAAAAGTAGCGATGAAACTCAAGCGATGCCACCTTATCAGGGTATATGTTCAAAAGTTTAGTTAAAAATGGCCTGCCCTAAAGTTTACGTCCATTTAACACCGGCAGTTCCTTCCGTCACCTGACTATAAAGATTTTCTGATCCTTCAGCTACCTATTCTGGCAGAAACGAAGTAAATTTGAAGTAAATACTTTAATATTTTAAAAATGTCATAAGCACCCCTAGATTTGTACTTTAGCACGCCACCTTTTGCGCTACTAAGCTCGTTCCCGGTGCGTCGAAGCTAGCGCAAAAGGTAGCGTACAAGTTACAAATCCAGAGGTCCGGTGTTCGATTCCGGGCTATACGAAATTTTTATAAATATACTTCAAATGTACTTCGTTCTACTCACTTTCTCGTAGTCAATTATTAATATCAATACGAATTATTAATTAAAGAAATTAGATCGCGTTAATAATTAGTCTATAAATAAAAATTTCGACTTATGCTAGAACACGAGTATGGTAACGCAAAAGGCGTGCCAGAATGCAAATCTAGAAGCCCGTTGTTTGAGTCCAGGCTACGCGAACATTTTCGAAAATGTGCCTAAAGCATTTTTAAAATATTATTAAAATATTTGCTTAAAATTTCTTGTCACCTATTTTAATAAAAAGGCCTCCCTACAGTTCTTACAGCTTATCTCATTGTTTGTCCAATTAAGCACCGATCGATCGATTTAACAAGAGCAAGGCTTGGTCGTTCTGCAGGGCTTAATCAATACCCAACCCCCACATTCACGTGTATATCATCTCCCTTCTTCAACGACATCGCATCGATTGGTCGTCTTAAAAACGCCGGTGCCAATTCAGAAGCACCTATTTTGGCATAAACTTTGTGGAAAACTCTTAAGGCTTCCTCTCCTAAAGTAAGCGCCCGCTCTTCGTACTCAAAGGTCCCCCCAGGGGACACTTCGGATACCACGGTGTCAAAGGATGAATATAACACCTATGCAATGCCAGGCTAAGCGAAAATTGGCATTTTTAAAAATAATATTAAAATATTTGCTTCAAATTTCTTGTCACCTATTTGAATAAAACGGCCTCCCCACAGCTCTACAGCTTACCTCACTATTCGTCCAATTAAGCACTGATCCATCGCTTTAAAAAGTGCAAGGCTTGGAAGCCAATTTAGAGGAAACCATTAAGATGCGGCATAGAGCTTGTCAGGAGGTCATATCTTCTTTGAAGAGCCGGGGTCTCGACCAAAAATCGTTTCACTGGTCGTTCTGCAGGGTTTAATCAAAATCGAACACCCACACTCCTTTCTTCAATGACATCGCATTGATTGGTCGTCTTAAAAACGCCGGTGTCAATTCAGAAGCACCTATTTTGAACTAAAGCCTATGCAAAGCTCCTAAGGCTTCCTCTCCTAAAGTGAGCGCCCACTCTTTGTACTCGAAGGTCCCCCCACTACAGTTAAGGAGATACTTCCGATACCACGCTGTCAAAGGACGAAAATAAAACCTATGCGATTGCAGGCTAAGCGAAAATTGGCATTTTTAAAATATTATTAAAATACTTGCGTCAAGTTTGTCTAATGAAGCACCGATCGATCGCTTTAAAAGTGCAAGGCTTGAAAGCCAATTTAGAGGTAAACATTACTATGCGGCGTAGATCTTGTCAGGAGGTCATATATTCTTTGAAGAGCCGGGGTCTCGAACAAAAATCGTTTGATGGGTCGTTCTGCGGGGCTTAATCAATATCGAACCCCCACACTCACGTGTATATCAACTCCATTCTTTAATGACATCGCATCGATTGGTCCTCTTAGAAACGCCGGTGCGTCTAAGCCAATTCAGAAGCACCTATTTTGGCATGAAGCCTGTAGAAAGCGCTTAAAACATCCTCTCCTAAAGTGAGCTCCCGCTCTTCGTACTCGAAGGTCACTCCACAATAATTAAGGAGACATTTCCAATACCACGGTGTCAAAGGATGAATATAACACCTATGCGATTCCAGGCT
>JAHWXV010571848.1:0-13611 GCA_024586415.1 Phrixothrix hirtus | reverse complement strand
TTGTCAATAATGAAGTCGGATAAATTATTAAAAACATAACCTAATTTTGTTTTATTAACCAATACAAATCTACTAACGCACACAAATGTCAAGCAATTGTTAATTTACTAACGGAGCTAATATCAGATTGGATCGAAGTTTTGATAACACAAGAGGAAACAAATTATCGTCCGGACAACCATTGTTGCTCTCACTGTACGTGAACTTAACCGTTTCTCCGAAAAAATGCGTTGAAGCAATTATCAGAGAACATCTCCGGAGTTAAACAACCTTTCACGTATCCTGTAGCTTGAATGGGTGAACGTTATAATTTTACCGCTTTCAAAACAACCGTAGATAATAATTTTATCATTTTTAGATATGATTTGCATATCTATATACGTAAGAGAAAGTCGTGTGTTGCCTCATACCAGATTTTTTCTCGTACTGATAGCGTTAAGGCAGGTGAGAAGATTCACCTATCACTTATGCAACACAGACATCAATATATGCCATACGAAGCGAAAGAGCTAGTTTGGATTAATGAAGGTTATATTTCTTTAAAAGTGCTCTGTAATCTAGATCTTTGTCAGCCATACCCCCACTTCCTGAAACTCAGATTTAGTAATATCTAGCAGATTCTTCGTTTTTTCAGATATCATGCTCCACATCGCCAGATCTCGTATTTTAAAGGGTTTTTGATTTTAGGAAACAGCCAGAAGTCATGTGAAACTGGTAGATGAAACATACCATAAGATAATTTGAGATGAATATACTGGTACGTTATTATGGTGAATAGTTAGTTAGTGCTATTCCACAAATGATGCCGTTTTCTTCTCACTGAATCGCGTAATATTTTGCGAATATGTTAATAGAACTATTTGGCTAATATGACCCCGTGAACAACATCTTTGTAGTCAACAAAACAGTGAGCACTACGTGTTTTCTCTAATCAGTGCTCTTTAGTGGTCTTCCACTGCAAAGTTTAGACTTCTACCCCAGGTTCATAGCCGTAGACACATGACTCATCGTGGTTATGACCTTTTCGAAAAGCTTACGATTGATTCTTCTAGTTTCCAGGTTGCCATGAGCAATTTCCATGTATAGTACTTTTGAACTTGCATCAGGAACAATAAAATAAATATTTTGCAGCCATACGAGTGATCCTGCAGATCTTGAGGTAACATTTTACAAACATAGGTTTTTGGCATGTCAAAGTCTTTTTTTAAATCTCACTTAGTTAAGCACTGTGTTTTATTCATATTCCAAACTTTTAGGTGTTCTCGCTGCCAGGCCAACCGAAAAAGGATCTTTTTCATTGAATTGTAAATATCTGGGTCGTTCAAAGCACCCCTTCACTTATGTAGCTTGTCACCTTAGCTATATCATATTAGTTATACAAGTTATGCAAGTTATACAAGTTCTTGGGAGAATTTCATGCAAATTCTCTGGTTGACGCAATTGGTCATTGTAGAGAAATTAGAAATGCGGTGCTTACGGTTTTCGATATTTACACAACTTTGTGACGTAATCGAATGAGCGCTTCCGGGCAATGTTCTTTGACATGGGTGCTCACAAGGATTTTCCTTCATGGCCATCACCAGATTTTTATAATGGTACAACTGAGTACAAAAGTAATAACGCAGATCGAATAGATTATGAACTGAACTAGCATTTACGCCACACAACGTAAGATCGAAATAAGCGAAAAGATGCAACTAGTTAAACAGCAGATTTAGCTATTTCCTTATCATGGTATGCGGAGGCTTGTTATAGGAGCTTTGATCGTACCCATCCTCACGAAGTAATTGAGCTTTGAGACAATGTTATCCTTCCTGTTGTATATGATTTCAAGATAACTATACATAGTTTGTGAGGGATTCTATAGATTTTGGTAAAACTAAGACAGCCGCACAGCACGACCACTCTTTCGCTATATTTCACATTAGATTTGCCAAAAACCTATCATGCGAATAAATCACTTGTGAATTTTTAAATTAATTATTCCAGAAAACTGTAATCCAGCGTTCAAATTCCCCCACAGCAAGATAGTATAAGTCGTAGAAGAATCTGCTGCTAGTGCTACTAAAATTATATAAATTCCAATTCAATTTCCTGAATTGTAGTGCAAAGACTAAAGTCGACATTTATTTTTGTTGCTATGTATATACTTTGTATGCTCTACATTTGGTCACCAAGCCATATGATGGGGAAGCCTTGTAGAATTTAAGCTGGTTTTTGATTATTGATTGCAGTTTATTCCTGTAAAATATTTAATTTATACCGATTATGATACCTTTGTATGCAGGTGGTTATATATACACATATTTAATCATTCAGTAAATGTAAGTTTACAAAATACATAAGTTTGGTCGTGTAAAGCTTAAGTATATTTAGCAAAACTCAGTTTATCTGGGGCTATTAGCGTAACCTGACAATCTTCCAAATACTGTCTAAATCAGTTCGTATGTTAGTATAGACATCCGTAGCGCCCTATTTATTTTGACATTTCCAAAGAAGACTACATTCAGAATTTTTTTAAGTAGTTTTGTGCGAGTCAATCTTGGTACTTTTTTCCCGACCTCGAGCGTACCTTCGCCGTCTTGTATCCAAAATCTTTGTTCACTTCAGCCATCAATTTTAAAAATCAGATAATAGTTTGGAAAATAATAAAGGTGATTTTGCAAAGAAAAATGGAATTATTTGCCTATAAATCACTTAATTCCTTGAATGACCTACATTGTTTGATTTTATTTTATCAGAGAGAAATTGTAATTGAATTTAGTATTATATTATTGAATATTTAAATGACATTACGTTGTATACGTAAGAATGTAATTGCAGGAATACATTTTTCGAAAGGGAATGGATTTCTTGATGCTTTGGCAAAATGAATCCGCTGTTTCCCTCAATAGTCATTTTTCATTTAGCTATTTTTCGTATAATGTATTCTTGTATCTGTGCCCTCATGGTAGCTGTATTTCGCTTCACCTTATATTTTTTCCACAATCCTTCAAAAAAATAAACATGCCATGTGAATAACTTTATTCATTTAAATTACTTTATTCGAACAAATTCTGTTTTATCAAATCAGATTATACATATATTAAATTTTCAAAATATGCTAAATAAAAAATAATATCTTAAAAGCAATAGATTTATTTGATGTCTAACCATACAAATTTCGACACACACAAGAGAAATTCAAGTAAGTACAAAGTACGGTCAAATTTAACTAAGGATTTACTTATAATTTTTTAGCCAAAAAACTTATTTTCCTGTATACTCCTTTTGCAGCTCAATTCACTTGAAAGTATATAGTTCCTTCCTTTGTCAGATTTTGTTGGCGTTCCGCGCATTATGAACAAAATCTTTTCTACCTTTTTAAATTTGCCGCCGTATGTTTTCGGCAACGGCGTGTTGGCAGGACAACAAGATAAATAATTAATAAATAGAAACAGATTTTCCTGACGGATAAAAGGCGAGACGCGTGTCTTTTTCCTATGTTCGTGTCGATTCAAAGAAAAATAGATAAAATATTGCTTGCGGTCAGATAAAAACACGATAGACGCATTTTCTAAATCTGTATCGAATAGGAATTTAATAATAGCAATAAATGTGCCAGCTAAATATTAATTTCCGCGTCTGATAGAGTTCAGCGACATTTAAAAGTGAGTACGGGTTCGTCGCGCAGTTGTATAAAACTCGGTCGTTTGTTAGCTCTTTGCTAGAAGCGTTTAGTGTGTGTTTATGGACTCAGCATAGTGTAGTATGTTGAAATACCCCAACCTGAGAGATGGAATAGAGTATCTCTGAGGATAGACCTGCTCGTTTCCACTCCGTAGCTATTTTATTTGAACGTGTGATGTTCTCCCGCAGGTGAGGGAACCCATAAAGCCATCACGACAGACGATTTTGGCTAATTCGACGACCCAAACTAAGGTACCCCTTTCATATTGTACTCTTGTTTTTTGTTTTGTCGGCTTGTGCAAGGCGTAAGCAAAAGGTCCCCGCAGATCGGCGAGAAGCCCTATCTAAGACACAAGTCTCGACTCCAGCCCCCTTGTTGAGGCCAGTTTAAACCTTACCGTGCGAGGGGAGATCGCTATTATATACTTTCTAAATATACGTATATAAATCCTAATTATAGTGTTCAGTAGCTCTTCCCGTACCACGGGACGAGGAAGTTATTCTATAACCTTTTTGTAAGCTGTTGTTGGTGTGTATAAATAAGCCATTTTATTTATCAGTAGATATGTCTTGTTATTTAACTAGATTTTTATTTTTGACAGTAGAATAAGCTAATCGATAATACTTTATATTTCAGAAGATATGTACTAATTATGGTCCTCCTTAGATCACAAGCAAAATTAATATTAACATTTGGGGCCTTAACAAAAGGCAATCCCGGGACAAATTCACAAGCGGCCAACGAACTGCTTCTATCTATGCCGAGAATAGTTCCATACCTTGTGCGGCCATCTAGAATAGTGACGCCCCCTTGCCCTTTTTATATTCTGATTTCCTTTAGAGCGCGGACAGTGCTGGTAAAAATCTCCTGGAACCTCCCCCTCCTCCGACGAGTTAGCGGCTACCAGTACTGATGTTGGGCCAAACGCGCCCGTGACACCTTATAGAATAGTTTTAGCTAGGTGTGGCCAGGTGTGTCCAAAATTCTTGAAATCTTTACCGTCTTCAATTCCGATGCCTCTCCATGCTTTATTTTAAGGTCCAAACAAATGGAAACCGCATGGGGATGAATTGGGATTGCAGAAGGATGGGAAATGAGGCTGAGTGTTATCGTGAAGGAGAATAACACTTCTTATGGGTTATAAGACTTTCTTGCAAAAAACAGGTTTAAATTTTTCAGATAATAGTAGACAATACCGTCGCGATAACCTTTTCAGCCGCTTCTTCGGAGGCTGTCAATGTGTTAAAACTAGTTCCTAAGCTAAATCGCTTGCTTTCTACGATAAATTGTATAACGGGATAATCTAGTACTACGTCCTAGAGGATGCTAAAAAGGGAAAATCCCCTAAATAATTGATTTGCCTCGGCCAACTACAATGGAAATGGGAGTAGGTCCTACGATTGATAGAAATACGTGAACTGAGAATTCAAGGATTTTTCGTAGAGCAGTAACATTCGATAATTTGTCACGAATAATGGTAAAATCGTCTCGTAGGGCGCCACTTTATCTTTGATCTTTATTGCTAGCAAAAAGGAGGTATCGGAAAGATAAAGAGACCGATCTTCAAGCTTTTAGTTAATATGAACCTGTATTTATTCAAAAGGGTGTTACCTTTATTGTTACGATGCCCGCCGCTTGATTACTCGTCGTATCAGGTGGACTTACGACGGATACTCACTAGATGTATAGCTAGAAAAATAACAATTAATTCCTGTAAGAAAGTATAAATTATCACTATGTGGCTACGTATAATACAAGAAAAATTGATTTAATAAAATTAATTATAATGGACATAAATATAGGTTATACAGTACTTATGTACAGATTCTCCCACAACTAAATCTTAGATTCTATAATTACTACAGCTAGTTCAAGCGGCCCTTGTATCCCTAAAATTAAGTTACGCTAATCATACAAATAAACAATTGGTCATAAAGGCCCTAAATATTATACAAACATAAAACGTTCATAACGATAGTCTTTTTAAATTACAAAATGAGGTGCTCGTTCGTGAGTTCTACGTGATACGTTAGCTTTGTTCGTTGCGGAACAATTTAGGTTAGGACGAATGTTGATGAAATGCTAAATTAACGAAAGAAGTTTTATCACTTACTTGGAGGTCGGCGACCTATAATCTTCTCGATAAACGTGGCTAGTGCAGTAGATGGTTTTCAGGTAATGGTTTTATCGTATCGCTGGTACAATGCATAGAAAATTAACTCTGTTTGTTTTAGTTGATAGGAAGTTGAAATTGACGGTTTTTAAAAATTCGCCCTTGGGGTAAACAGATCAAGTGGACACTACTTAACCTTCTTTAACTTGATATCTGGGTACTCTTCCACTAGTTATTTATTATCCTACCGACACGCACCATACGCAATTTTAAGCTCGTTATTTCTTGAACGGTACTCGAGAAGTAACTTAATACTTTTTGCCAATGTCAGGGGGGAATGAGAGTGGACTAAGTCTATTTTTAAACTGGCGTTCAAGCGGGGATTGCTGAATTTTTATATATTTAACGAAATGTTTCCAATTCTTTATTGAATAGAAATATATTGTTGATAAATTTATAAAGCAAAATTATGATATACAAATAACATTGGTACTTTATAAATTGGATTTGATTATTATAGCGCGATACTATATACC
Organism: Phrixothrix hirtus; assembly: GCA_024586415.1. NCBI lineage: Eukaryota > Metazoa > Arthropoda > Insecta > Coleoptera > Phengodidae > Phrixothrix > Phrixothrix hirtus. Next base: position 7,292 of record JAHWXV010571848.1, on the reverse strand, counting down.
ATTTGTTTACAAATAAGCGACCATGTCGTAGGATTTTCAAACGAGCTTACAAGTGATGAACCCATGTTTGATCACAAGTACGCAAGTTGTTCAGAAATGCTTCTCCTTCTTGTTCATAACGCTTTGAAAGCTCTGCTTCAACTTGAACTATTTTCTGTGTTTGCTCTAAGGTAAAAAGTCCTGGTACCCTCCTGGCACAAATGTTCTAAGCATCAATTACCTATTTATGAATAATTTTCTCAACACGAACTCTGTCTATCTCCAGTAATCTTGTAAAATCGTTTATAACAATTTACCTATCATGGCGAACAAGTTCATCAACTTGTTGAATGTGTACATCTGTGACGGATGTTAAAAGTCTTTTAGCGTGTGACAAATTTGTACCACCTTCTGTGCTTTCATGGAATTGTTTAAACCACCTATTTTTGATAGGGTAGCTTTCCCAAACGGGCTATGAAGTCTTACAATAATTTCAGAAGGTTTAGCATTTTCATTACAAAGAAATTTAATTATAAATTATTCCGCGACAGAATTTACAATAGGCTGTTCGGAAACATATCTAAACTAAATAAAATCAATCGAAGTCAAGATAGCAGTACAATGCCTTTAGAATATCCCTTGTATAGAGGTTTTCTTTCTTTCTACGCAATTTTATAGTCATGATAAAATAATTGACATAGATTAAAGTAAGGTGAATATATTTTAACATCATTTACTATTCGCTTTCTTAAAAACTTGAAACATCTAAATTATTCACGAAGTTGTTGAGTTTTATCATATTGTTTGGATATATGAATAAAGCATGGGTATGTGAAATTTCAAGCATTTTCATTTTAATTATAAAAGTTTTTAATGCTACCAAATAAATTCAACGGCATTATTAAAATGTTATAAAACGCAATGTTATTTTCGGCTCTTTAGTTAAAAGTTTTATGCTAACCAGCTAATACATTTCATATAAATGGAAACATAGCCTATATTATACATTTTTAAATAGAAATATTCTGGATAACAGTACACATTTCTAATTTCTCACTTTTGTATATAAAAATTACTTTTGTTTCTAACATACCCATTTATAGCATTTAAAATCTCCTTAAATAATTATTTTTCTTAATACCCGACATTTCCACAGAGTCAAGAGGAAATACAACATTTATATTACAAATTTTGGATCAAATAGTTAACCACTTTTTAATTTTGTTGTGGACGCGAGAGCAAAGGGTTTCCTTTCAGATGGAATCCTAAAATCATATTTTTTCATTTTATAAATACTAAATTTAAGCACCTTAACACCACACCTCATTAATTTTACAAGAACAAGGCAAAGGTTAATAAAATATGTATTTATTCATAATTGTAAAGTACTTTTTAATAGTTTTTGCAATTGTAAATAAGTATTACCACATTTTAAATAATGAAAAACCTAGTATTACAATTTTGAATAAAAACAAAATTAGTATTGTATATTTTGATATATTTCAATTATAAAAACCCACAGCAATTTTTCTTACTTAATTGCAGATACATTTTTAACAAAAAAAATCTGGTATGGAACAATACGCGACTTTATCTTGCATGCAAATAACATCTACAAATGATTGAACTATTTAATTTTATTATAGAGAACGATAATTACAACGGTCATCCATCCAAATTACTGGATGCGCGAAACGCTGCTTAAATCCGGAGATACTCCTCGATAACGCGTTTCAACAAATTTTCTCAGAGAAACCGATTAGTTTGCGTAAAATATCACAATTGGAGTAAAAAAGGTGGTAAGTTTAAAAAAACCATCAGAGCCGTTTCCGAGGAAATTTCGAAAAGCTAAAAACTGACAACATCAAGTGCAATTCCCGGTTATCTTATTTTTAATCAAAATGTTGTTGTTGCATGTCTGCATGGCTACAAACTTACATATACATTTTTTTTATCTACGCCTTTTCGATTTTTGAGATATTATATTCACACACATGCACGCCCGCGCGCACTCACTCACACGCACACGCGAAAAGGCATACGCACACACGCTCACACACGCATGCACACGCGCGTGCACATATAAAACGTAATTTCATTCAACTATTCAGTAACATCATAATATAAATTCAGGTACAATTTCTCTCTAATAAAAATATCTATAGAGTATTGGTTTCAGTTGCAAAACGTAATGTTAAAGGGGAAAAATCTAAACGATACATTTTTAAAGTCAAACATACGTACGTCATTCAAAAAATCAAGTGAATTATTCGCAAATAATTACATTTTTGTTTGCAAAATCACCTTTACTGTTTTCAAACTTTTATCGAATTTTTGAAATGAATGTATTAATTGAATAACAACGTTTTGTGGTACTAGACAATTAAAGTATGCTTAAAGTTGTGAAAAAAATACCAAAGTGACCACCAAAAACATATTTAAAGAAACTTCTGATGTTTATTCTGGTCTGATTTAGGAATGTCAAAATAAGTGGGGCGCTACGGATGTCTATAGTAACATAAGAACTGATTTAGTCAGAGCCTGAAAGCGTGTCGGTCTACGCTAATATCTGCAAATAGACTAAGTTCTGCTAACACTAACACTTACTGATTGATAGATATAAGTACAAAGGACTTCCAGAAATCAAAAGTAACATAATAGGTATAAATGCAACATTTTACAGGAATAAAACACGATTAATAGTCAAAAACCACCTTAAATCCTACAAAGGTCTAAAAACATTAGAGACTAAATGTATGCATATTTTTACTAGCTGAATAAGTTAAGCACAAACATAGCAATGAAAATAAATGTCGATCTTAGTCTTTGAACTAATTACAAATCAGAAAATTGTATTTGAATCTGTATAATTTTAATACTACAAGCAAGAGATTCTGCTACAACTATCTTTATATCTTGCTATCTTGCCGTGAGGCTCTTTGAACGCTAGATTATAGTTTTCTGGAATAATTAATTTAAAAATTTACAAGTGATTCATTGGTATGATAGGTTTTTGACATACATCATGGTTGTCCGGCTGTCTTAGTTTCACTAAAATGTATGGAATCCCACACAAAGCATATACAGTCATCTTGAAATGATATGCAACAGGAAGGTTAACATTGTGTCAAAACTCAAGTGCTAGGTGGAAATGAGTAGGATCATAGCTCCTTTAGCATCCCCCAGCATACCACAATAAGGAAATGGCGTGCATGTCAATTCAGTTCAGAATGTATCCGATCTACGTGATTATTTGTGTACCTAGTTGTACCATTATAAAAATCTAGTATTGGCCACGAAGGGGAATACTGGTGAGGTTTCATGGTAAAGAACATGGCCCAGAAGCGTTCAATCGCATTTATAATTTCTCTACAATGATCAAATGGCTCAACCAACAAATTTGTATAAAATTCTCCAAAAAGCTTGTCTATTTGTATTTTAGAACGGTTAATATAATTGCTATACGTCTAACCTCTATGACTTAAGGGCAGGATAAGATATGTTTGCGTTGAACTAATTTTTAGTCCAATTGGCCTTCAGCTAGCTTATTTTCACTCGAAGTTTTATGGATGAGTTCGAATGTACTCGTTGATACAGCTAGTAAGAAAGTAAATATTCGACGATATTTTATGGCTACTTTTGAGTGTAGTTGTATATACTATTAATTCTGTATATTTTACTCCTGCCTGTATAACTAGGCAAATTCTAGGTTATTCGTTCGACTCAAATAAACAAACATGCATTTTTATACTCATATTTACAACTATGTACAATAGTTTAACATAAAAACCCAGTGTGTTATTGTGTGTATTTCAATCGTGTGTGTCACGCAATTGGTTTGCATTAAGGATAAATGGGGATTAGCACTAGGTAATGTGGATTAGTACTTATAATGTAGGTAGTTAATTCTATGTCGTAGCTTAGAGAAGAGATTGAAAGACTTTCAAAAACCTTTTCATACTACTTTTAAGGGTACAATTATGTATGCGTGTTTAAAATGAAAAATGTTCAATTGCAAACACACATCATCTTTGCCGCTTTTCTGGTTATAACTAATGACGATTGGAAAACGTTCATCTCATTGTTTATATCAAAACTCGGATTGGGGAGGGGCAAAGCCCTATTGCAATCCGGAGGATGACACTAGGTCTAGAAGATTCTACAGAGGTATCGATCCAGAAAAACGTTCGTAGACTTGCTCTCTGACAATAATTCTTAATTAGGGATGACAAAATGTTTATGGATCAGAAGAAATATTATAAAGGCAAGGCTTTGAGGACTAAAAATGTTCTGAATTTTCCTGCTTGCAATTGCAGTTGCCCTTTTCATATCTCTTAACTTTAAATTTTTAAATAAGGTTTATGATAATGTAATTAAATGTAGAATTTTCCTGCTTGCAATTGCAGTTGCCCTTTTCATATCTCTTAACTTTAAATTTTTAAATAAGGTTTATGATAATGTAATTAAATGTAGAATGTGTATGTATATGTCATCTGTGTGTGGGGTTATGTTTTCATATATGGTTGTTTACAATTTTAGTTAAATATTACACTTTTTTATTTAACATGTCAATTTATTTTATTCTTAAATACTAGAGGGCCCCAATGGTATAAACTATTAATTAAATATTTTCAACCTTAGAATTAAATGATTTTTAATTACATATTTTGAATTGATTTCTTATAATCTTTTATTAATTCATTTATTATTAATTAATAAAAGATTTGTATATTTCTTCATATTCATTAATCTATTTTACTTATTCTATAAATTCGTTTCTTATAAAAATCACGTGTTACCAATTCTTATCTTTTTAATTAGTTACATGTATCAAGAATTTATATACATAAATTTGGAATGTTATCATGTAAATAATCATAATTGGGAACACGTGACAGCCTAAGGTGATAAGCTGCATAAGTGCTTACAATTCAATGGAAAATATTCCACTTTCCAGTTGACCTGTGATGGTAAGAATACCCAAAAATTTGGAATATATACAAATTACAGTCAATACAGAATAGCGTCTGCCTAAGCGAGGGTTAGAAAAAACCTTGACATTCCAAAATGCTATGTTTCTAAAATGTTTAACTCAAGATCTGCAGGATCACCCATGTGGCTCCAAAATATTTATTTCATTGTTACTAATACAATTTCAAATGTCCTATGCGTGGAAATCATTTAGGGCAACTGGAAACTATCACATTCAATTGTTAGCTTTTCAAAAAAGGCCATAATCACGTTGGGTCATGTGTCTACGGCTCTGAACCCGGAATAAAAGTCTTACCTTTGCAGTAGAAGACCACAAAAAACTGTAGCCGAAGAAAACGCGTCAGTCTGAAATATGTGAAGGCAGTGCACACTATTTTTTCGACTACGAAGATGTTGCTCAGGGGGTCACGCTGTAGTCAAAAATGCTACCTACATACTCGCAAAAGATTACGCGGTGCAGTAAGAAGCTAACGGCATCATTTGTGGAAAACCACTGACTAACTAGTTCACTACCATAGCTCACCTGCCTATTCATCTCAAGTTCTCGTACGGTATTTTCCATTAACCAGCTCCGTATGACTTCTGGCTGTTTCCTAAAGTTAAACACCCCTCAAAATGACAGAGATCTGGCGATGTGAAGCAGGACTTCGGAACGAAACGAAGAATCTGCTAGATATTACTAAATCTGTGTTCCGGCATGGCTTCAGGAAATGGAAACGGCGCTAACAAAGGTTTAAATTACGGTGTACTTTAAAAGAAAGATAGTCTTCATTAAACCAAACTAGCTTTTTGTCTTCGAATGGCGTACATTGATGTCAATATTCAATGGGCGGTGTGTGAATTTGCTCACCTACCTTAACTACCCGTTGCTACAATAGAAAAATGTTTAAGTGCTGAGAGCAGAAAATTTAAACACGAATGCCAAGATTGTTGCTAAAACACCTATGAAGTACTTTCAAATACAATAAATAAATTCCATGATCATGTTTACGCTGGTTTTAACGTTTCAGAAGAGGCCATGTGTATTACTTTTATTCATATAAAGTGACCATACTTACATACAAATTGATTTGTATATTTCGACAATTTATCCTAACTTACATTACAATATGGAAGGCTCAAATGTTGAGTATCGCTAGAATATTTCCATATAATAAATAACACATACATCACGTAACTAACTACTCGTAAACAGAAAACTTAAAAAATTATTATGTTAAAATTGAATAATTTTCGATACTCTTCTTAAAATTATCATGGCATCTAGATATATATTGATTAATAAATTGATTAACTTTCAACAACATGCTTCGAAAGTATTCACACAGTACATTTTCAAATTGATAAGATTTTACTTAATTTTTTAAAATTCAGGAAATAGGATTAATATTCAATATAAACAGTTTGAAATAAATATATAATAAAATAATCATTTTACTTTATAAAACATTTTAAATATACACGCCCAAAAATTGTTATTAATCAATTAAGTGTTATAGTGTTTAGATCAACTATTATTAGATTGCTTAATTTCAAATAATTTGATTATATATATATTGAAAATCCAAATGTGTTTATGAATGAAAATGGAAATCTAATTCCAACTACTTGTCGTTATTGGGGTTTATTGCTTTAAGTTAATTAAACTATTAACCAGTACATATCAAGGAATTGTTGACAGGTATATTAACTTAGTTCAGCACAGGCTACAAACATTTCAGGTTTTACATTTTAGTTAAAGTTTTTCTGCTAGCTGTCGTGCACGAATATTCAAAAAAATGTATAGTACCAATTTTTACTTTCTCTTACCTATATGAAATATAGAATAAGGTAGTTTTCGTCCAAAATTTTCGATGTCCAAATTTTAGTGGAAATACACGTTTTGGGCCTCCCTGTGTCTGAAAAACATGTTTTTAAAAATTCGTCTATCTGTGTGTGTCAACAAAATATCTCGGAAACTAAAAGTCTTAGACAAACAAAATTTCATATTTAAGTTTGTATCTATCCTCCCACGCAACTGCAACAATTTCACTAAAATCAAATAACCATAAATGCCACTTTACTCTTGTCATTTTTTGGTTTTTCCAGATTTTCTCGAAATTCGCTATAACAATGTTTTAAAAATTTATTACATTTCTTAGCTATTTAATTCCCTTTCAAATAGTTAAAACAATTTATCAAAGAAATGTCCGCAAAGCGAGTAAGCGGAAGTAGTCTTACTATTAACTATGACTAAAATAACTATGAAACTGATAGTCCTAAATAAATGAAAATTTGTATATGAGATCATAACTACCTTTGTATGCTAAATCAAGAATTTT
>JAHWXV010571788.1:0-19418 GCA_024586415.1 Phrixothrix hirtus | reverse complement strand
AATTTCAGTGTATAGAAAATCACTTACGTAAATAAATTCAAATAAAATTTAAAATGTGTAAGAGAAAGTCGTGTGTTGTCTCACACCAGATTTTTTATTATTATATACATTTTGCTCTTTTTATTGTCAAAGTTTTGGCGGTACGCGCTTTAAGAAATTGCTTGCGATTTAGTAATTGGTCCTACGCGTTGTCTATTGTATTTCTAAGGTCATTTGAAACCTTACTTTATTGTTAGCTTTGACTGATATAACTAGTGCGATATTTTCTGTGCTTATAATATTGTTTCTTTCTATCGCTTTAAGAAACCCATTATTAATTAAGATGGGGTAAGTCTTTTGCTTTGTTTTGTCGGTGACTTACGTAATTTTTGTCTTTCTGAATTTATAGTTTTTTTTCCTTACACCTACTTCTTATTTCTTAACCTCGACGGACACACACCTGGTGGACACGGATGCTCTCTATTATATAGAATCCCCGAATAATGCAGCATGATCTGTCTTATGGACCCTTTGTGTTCCAAGGAGCCTTCCTTATGTTAAACTATCTATGTGGACTCCCAGTTTTCTTGTTTGGCTTAAACCTCCCGTATGGTTGCCGCATCGTCTCCTGGACACTGGTCCTAGCTGCTACTGAATTACTTCTTTGGACACCACCTGACATCTACAAGAACAAAGTCGATCTGTCAAATCATTTTCTTTTTTATCTTCTTGAATTACTTAAAGTTATGAATTTTAAAATACGTTCTAATATTTTACTGTTGAAATTTTAAATACTACAATACTATTGTCTTTTCTGATAATGTAAATTCTGTCAGTAAAAATTTAATTGGTTATTTAATCATATAATTGTTTTTTTTTGAAGCACGCGATTTGATTTAAGAACTTAAATTTTCATGCGCTAATTTGTAAAACAAAGGACAACTCTGGTTATTATTTGTTTACGGTTAGCGATAAATTCTTTTGGTTTAATAAAACATAGATCTTTACTTTATAATTTTCATTTTGGTTGCAACTAAACTGAATAGTAATTGTCTGTTAAAATTACGTTTAGTTCTCCGTTTACATGAATTTTGCATTCCTCTGGAACATTTTGCTTATTAAAGTTATTAGTCCAATCTGCTTACAGATTTGTCCCGTTCTTTTGTTAACGTCAATTGTTATGTTATACTATCAAAGTTTCATGTGAAGCTTAAATAATTTTACTTTAATTCATTCCTTATGTTTTCTGTTTTGATATAACATTGTGCTGGACAGCCAGACAGATATAAAAACGTTATCGGCCGCCACAAGGTATAAACCTTCAATGTTATATTCTGGACTAAGAAACGTATTTGTAATATTTACTAACTTTTATGAATTTACATCACTTGCTCATAAACACTAATTTATTTTGTGTAACTACTGACTTAATAAATTGATATCTTGGTGTCTCAACAGTATAAGGTTCTTATTGTTTCTTGCTACCTAAATTTCTTTTCAGGTTAACTAATTTGTATGGTAGATTACCAGGTGTAATCAAAAATTTATTCGACACTACTTATAGTTCTAGCGTTATAAGTGACTCGTTAGATTCGAGTACTCGAAATTATTATTACTATTGCGTGTTACCTACATATGTTTCACCTTAGGGTCCACCGTAAATGTCTCTTCCTCTTTACAGGTCTTGCTCTGCAAGTTATTTGTATACTTAAAGGCGTAGCGGTCAAAAGCATTACTTCCTTATATCTACGATATTATCTAGATAGTTATTTTCTTTACTTTAAGATAATTCAACAGAGAATCACCCTCCCTCCGAAAAAGTTGTCCAAGTCGAGCAACCCTGTCTTTTACCACGTGAATTATCATTCCTTTCCTTTCCTATTTACTATCCTATGCTTTTTATTCTAGGACGAAGCTAACTTACGTGGCACATCTTACATTTAACCTAAACCTATTAAAATAATTTACTTACATTTTATGCAATAAATTTGCTTGTTGAAATGATTAAATTGAGCTTATTAACATCACATCACTTCGATAAATTGCATATAAGCGGTCTCAAGTGCCAGCGTTTTGAGTGCAATTTTGCGGTTGCAACATCAGTGCTATTGGGCGAAACTAGGAACAAAAGAATGACTAGACGTGCTTTTTAACAGTTGTTGGTTAAAAGAAGGTTGACCATGTGACTAAGAATACCCCGGCAATTGATTAACTAGTGACAAAGGAATAACGTAACGTGTTCTAGCGTCAGTTCATTAAAAGGATGGTTTTCTCGTGACACACGAATGTGAATTGCCTAATTTCCACTCTTGCTATAAAATACTAACATTTAATCAAAGTTCAGGTGTTCAACTGTAACACTGTGATGCTTATGATGCTTATTTTTATTTTTATATGTTATGAAAATTTACCAAATGGAAATCTTAAAAGTACAATAAAATTTCGAACAGTTACACGATTAATTTGGTATTTGACGTAGTGTTCCGTGAGTTTCACTAAATGATCGACAGATGGCAGAGTGATCCTACAACACAGAAGAAGCCAGCAGTTTCAGTAATAACATAGCGTCCCCACTATCAATATGCATCGCGATAGAGCAGCGATCTGTGATGCGCTCTTTGAGTAGTGAAGGTGTTAAACCATTTGAAATCCATCGCAAGATGACATTACAGTACGCTGGTTCGCGTTTGTCCTTACAGAAAACGTACGAGTGGTGTATAAACTTTAAAAGCAGTGTAACGACTGTAGAGGGCGCTTCACAACTAGGGCGGGACGAAAGTATTGCATTACTGGAATAGCTTGTAAAGGAAACAGGCGTATTACTCTAAACGAAAGTCACCCTCACTCTCTTCCGCTATGCAAAGGGAGAAAGTATTGAACATATGAAGGGGGGGGGGGCAACTAGTATTTCTTAATAAAATCTGCTTAAAAATCAACTTCGCGCTTTTACCAGGAGAAAAAGGTGAGAACTTCTAACATCGGGCGTAAGTAAATTCAAATTTGACCATCTCGTACTACCTACCTTATTTACTAGACCTCATCTTTGGTGACTTGAATTTCAGAAGAGGCATAGAAGCTAAAACAGTGAATAAAAAACATCTTTGAACGATGTATCTATGCACACGAGTATGTGGGCCCTTTTCTTATAATTGTTACATCTTCCATTTGATAAACCCGCGTATAACATTTAAATTAAAAGTCACAATGTGGCAAATTATAAGCGGCTATTCCTGCGCATGTCGAGTGCGCATTCGGGATTCAAGGAAAACTCCTTCTTTTTGATTCAACCATGTATTTCCCAGCTTTGCAATTTAAATTCATATAAATTAATTCAAGTTATTGTGTAAGCTTAAACATTTAGTGCATTCGGTCGGATATAAAACGCGGTCCTGTATTTGTTAGGTAGGTTCTAAGTCACATTGCTATAAGGTCATACGTCATCTATGAATTACCCGTCATTAATACTTGTTTTTAGAGTCTAAATTCAAGCCGACAGTATGTTGCCTTCAAGTGTTAGGATAAATTAAATCCAATGTCAAATATCTACGGATCTAACACCAGAAATTACACGACCTGGGCGTGATGTACAGATAAATTAATTAAAGGCATTAGGATTTCTTACGTAACCTGAAGCCGTTTCTTAGATAATTGTAAATTCCGCTAGACTATTTCGATGCAAGGCCCCAGGCATAGTCCCATTAGAATTAATATTTTTGCTTAAAATTTTAATTAACTGATTACACAGATCTACAAAGAAATTGATGTTTTTCAATTAATATCTGTTTTTATATAATTTTGGTCGCCTGAAGCCAAAAATGATTTTAGTTTTTTCCTGCCACCTTCCAATTTTTCACAAAATAGTATAATTAGTAAAATTCATTATTGCACTTTAAGGATTGAAAAGTGTGCGTCAAAATTTGTTTTTATAGTTATTCATGAGAACAATGCAATCTGCAGCTTGTCAGAACCTGTCAGCATTTATCATTTTAAGTTACAGCGTACATGCATAGTTGTGTTGTTTATTAGTGCTTTTTTTGATTTATTTTACATTATGAATGGAAGACGCTGTGTTAACAACCCAGATAACATTTGTTATATTTGTGGGAGTTTTATAATTGTAAAACAAAGACAAACTATAACTTCGTCTGTGAACAGTGCTTACTTCGCCTACTTTGGGGTTAAAATAGGTGACCAAAACAAGTCATGGGCACCACACATTGTGTGTACGGTTTGTGTAGAAGCTTTAAGAAACTGGACAAAATGTAGCAAAAAATCATTCAATTTTGGGGTTCCCATGGTATGGCTTGAGCCCCAGAATCATAGTGAGGACTGATACTTCCGTTGTTGCAATGCGATGGGTTTTAATAGCAAGAATAAAAAAAGAACTTTTTATCCTAATCTAAATTCTGCAATTAGATGAATTTCTCATGGCCCTAATGTACCTATACATATTCCACCAAAAGAAATGCAAAGCATTTCATCCGATTTAGAGGAGTCTGCAGTTGATTCGAATTACTCAGATTTTGATCCAGAAGTAGCTGATAAACCAAAACTATTTACCCAATGGGAATTAAAGGATTTAGTAAGGGATTTAAATCTTCCCAAGGATGCCTCAGAACTACTAGCAATCCAGACTTCGTGATAAGAATTAACTTGTTCCGCGAACTTCCACGACGTTTTATAGAAATCGTGAAAAAGACTTTACTTCATATTTTGCTCAAGAAGTGTCATTAGTATATTATAACAATATACCCAAATTAATCACTAGACTAGGAACTACTACTTATAAGGAAAAATAGTGGCAACTTTTTATTGACTCCGGCAAAAGAAGTCTAAAAGGCGTTTTATTACACAATCGTCACAAATTGGCCTCTGTTCTTGTTGCCCGCTCTGTTCAGCTAAAAGAAACCGATGAAAATTTAGAACATCTCTTAAACAAAATAAAATATATGGAATATAAGTGGAAGGTTTGTGCAGACTTAAAAGTGCTTTGTATGCTTCTTGGGCAACAGTCAGGTTATAAAAAATATTCCTGCTTTATTTGCGAATGGGACAGTCAAGCACGAGATCAAGATTGGTCGCAAAAGCAGTGATCTAAGAGAGAAAACCTAACACGAGGCGGTAAAAACATAAAGCACAATGCCTTAGTATAACCTAAGCAAGCTTTGTTGCCACCTTTACACATTAAATTGAGCTTAATGAAGCAATTCGTGAAGGGTATCGATGAAAATGGAGAATGTTTTCAATATATTTGCAAAACACTTCCCTCTTTGTCTGACGTCAAATTAAAACAGGGAATTTTTATAGGTCCTGATATAATGACTTTATGTAAAGATGAAGACTCCCTAAATTATATGACATCTAGCGAAAACGATGTTTGGGTTTCATTTAAGGAAGTTGTTGAGAAGTTCTTGGGAAATAAACATAGATGCGAACTATGTCAGAATTGTGAAGAGCATGTTGGAAAAATTTCGTGTACTAGGATGCAACATGAGTTTTAAGGCGAACTTCTTATTTTCACATCTAGATCAATTTCCTGAAAACCTTGGTGCAGTTAATGAAGAACAAGGAGAGCGCTTTCGCCAAGATATAAAAAAATTAAGAAACGTTACCAAGGAAGCCGGAGTGTGTCAATACTAGCCAAGTACTGTTGGATGCTGAAAGCTGAAACGTGATTCTGCATATACAACTTATAGTAAAATATCCACTAAACGAAGTGTTCATGTCAAAAGAAGATTCCATTAATTTAGGAAAAAACTGTATCTTTTTATATTTGGAATTATGCACTCTAACAGTTCCGCTGGGTAAATAAATATATTTGCGTATTAATTCTATAAGATTTTTATTCTGCGTTTTGTAAAAAAGTCTAACGTGATGGACAGGAATGGATTCAAGTTTTGTAATTAGCGCATTACATTTATGTAAAATCACATATCGATAAAAACCATGTTTCAAAGGCGACTTTTTGTAGACAAGTGTTATCAGTTATTTTACCACTTATATAATTTTTTAAATTTAAATTGTAACGTTCAATTGTAAAACCAATCTTTGTTCAATTATCAACTGACAGTTCCGTCCGTGTATGTTTCTGTTTGCTATTAATTAATATGTATGTATATTGTGTAATTAACAGCCCTTGTTCTGCCTCTTTCCCTTAGAAACCAGAGCATATCTTGTCGAATAAATATTCCACCCAATACAGAGTGTCAATAACGAATTCACATTACACAAGGAATTGTACAGTCAGGAACATTTATTTGTTTTGTAAACGTTGCATGTTATTAAATTCTTAAAGTTATTGAAAGCGTTTTAATTTGTATGCAAGAATCACTAACAAGAACCTGCGGACACAACAATCTTTACTTTACTAATTGTTTAAGATCTTGCATCCATTGCGGAATTTGGTGGCCTCATTTAAATGGATAAATCAATATATTTCCATATCTTCAATCCTAATTACAGATATAAGGTCCCCGCCTTGAGAGTTTTATAAGTGGTTGTTGTACTTTGCGCTCTTAATCAGATGACTTTGTTACACAACCCGCAAATAATGGTGTTTTTGAAACAGACCTGGTATTAGTAAAACTGTTTAAAACCGAAATATAAGGTATAATAGGTCTAAACCCTTACTTGAAAATTACTGCTCTTATGAAGCACAATAAAGGGCGATTAACACCAGTACAAATACATAAAGCTCTCGGCACAAAAACAGGCCGTTGTTTGAAGTCAGACATCTGATTAATATTGCTCACATCAAGGTTTAGGAGGTTTAGCGATTACAAACCATAAGTTGTACAACATATCGTCCACTGTCCTAACACTAAATATTATATGTATTGAGGAGTATATTAAAACAATATAATTAGGAATAACAAAATTAAAAAGTAAAGTAAAGTAAGTCTTCCAACAAAATTTATTGTTTAATTTCAAACTAAAATAATGACTAACGTTTTCGTATTGTAACCAGTTCAGTAAATGAATGGCGGATACATATTCAGGCTTAGGATGTAATGTATAAGCTCAATAGAAAAATATTTGTTGATGAAATTAGTATTTTAATAAATTTTTAATTTTTCTAGCATCGTTTAACTATAAATGTAAATGTGGTCTGTTAATAAAAGAAAAGTTTCTAAGAAAGTAATGATTAGGGATTTGCTAAACCTGTAAATAGTGTAGAAAATAAACCCGATCATAAGCAGAAAATATATCTTAATATTTTTAAGTTCAAAAAATAAGCAATACAGATTGACTTTATAGAACCTGGTCTGTTTCCGATAAGAATTACGAAAGACAATTTTAACCGGTTTAAAACCTTTTATTTATTTTATCAATTTAAATTAATACAGTGTTAAACCAAATAATTAGACATCAGCAAGAGCGACATTAACTCTGCTGAGCTGAATGAAATTGGTGCCAAAAATACATTACGCAGCTTGATTGTTTGAGTTATGACAATTACAAGTAAATAGGCGTACAAAAATGAGTTTTAAGGCACCTTTAGAATGCTCATAGGAACATGCGAAAATATTTTTTGTTTTCGTCGTTTTCACCTCTTGAAGACCCTATTATGACTTACCCATACTTTTACAATACAAACTCCCTGTTTAGTTCTTCCGTAAGTCATTATGCATATAGATGCATGATAAAAGAAGAAACATTTCTTTTCCATGTTTCCGCAATATCTAGTTCCTTGTTACTTAAAGCAATGCAGCAAATATACCAACTGTATCTTGTTTCCGATACATGTCCTTAATAACCCGCAGTTATAAATTATCAAAGTAAAACATTTTGAGTTAGCCTGTGTTTAATTTTTTGACGTTATTATTCAATAGAAATACGTATCAGCAACTAGTACAAGGAGCATCTACTGAATATTTTAATCTGTTTCCTTTGCATTTCGGAAAAAACGCCCTATTTCTAAAATTGAGTGATTCACATTTTACATTTACATATACCGCCGAAGTCCAATAAGTCCCTTATTGGAAATATAGGTAACTGTATGGAGGACGTTTTAAAAATATTTTGAATTATATAAAATGTCCCATAATTTAAAGCCGAATTAAACCTGAATTTCTTGAATACCGTGCTTCACTGAATTCAGTTCATTTTCACTAATCTATCAATATAGGGGGTTTGCTAATTTATATGAGGTATTTCAAAACGTAAGGACATTATAATGTAAAAATGTATGGGGGTGCTCTACTTTAAATAACAATGTTTAAATGTGTAACCGTTATTATTGGAAGTTCCGCGTAATTCCGGCTTTACTGAATTCGTTAAGCCTAAAAATTCTTAATATAATATTTCGAATTTCTAACCCGAATGCTGTTACGTAAACGTCTAACCATAACACACCCCGTATGACACCCTTTTTTATCTCATTTCGCGAGAACAAAATATTACATATTGTATCTATTTCGAAATATATCTATTGTTTTTATTTCTAAGTTACAATTCAAAAAAATCTGGTGTGTGACAACACATGATTTTCTCTTACGTATATAGATATACAAATATATAAATATCCACGAATTATTAAACTATTATTTACGTTTATTTTGGAAACGATAATTGGAATAATGGTCGACTCATCCAAGTTACTGGACACGCAAAACCCTGCTTCCAGAGATTTTCTCTGATAAATCGCTTCATCGCATATTTTCAGGAAAACGTCTAAGTTCGTGTAAAAGTATATCAAAGATATAAGAACTGTAGCAAGTTTCAAAAAAATTGTTGTAGCCGTTTTCGAGAAAATCGCAAAAAACTTAAATATCGCAGGTATAAAGTGATTCTTCCGATTATTACATTATAACTATATTTTTGTCATCTCATGTACGGAACATATAAAAATTAAATTTAGTTTTTGATTTTCATATCCTGATGACTTTTTGGAATACATTGTTCACAACTAATACTCTAAGTACTTCCGGTTACTCGCTTCTACAAAAATTATTAGAGAAACTCCTTGCGTTTTTAAATTTTCGCGTTTTATATTTAACCTTTTTAAATCTGTTTGTACCGTTTGTGCAATTGAATGATTCCAATTAAAATTAAGATAAAGGAACTCGCACAAAGGCTGGGTTTACAAAGAAAAGAAATAAAAAGGTGTTATGTGTAACGGAATGCTTGCGTACCTTGAATAGTGAGTGGTATCTTGAAAGGCGCGGCGTGAATGATTGTGATTTCTTTGAACGCACTGTCGATTAGCAATATCTTGCACTATGTTGAACTTAATTATCTATTAAATGTGGATTTTTGGTCTATCCGACGAGAAGGACCATGTAATTTGTTTATTTATACACCTTAAAGTGACCCTTGAGGTATTTGGATACGTTTTATTCTTTTTAATAAAACAAAGCAGTTGTGAACAAACTGTTTAATAGCAACTTTAGGATAACACTGAAGCATTTCTCTTATCTTACATTTCACATGTGTGGCGCTTGCGCACGTGTTTATTAACTTAATACCTTCTATGGTATTGAACGAACCAACCTTCTACACTGCAAAAGTAAAGTATAACTGCATTTTAATACGGAATATTGCTCAATTATGAACACAAAGTAAATTCATGTGTAATTTGGCTAAACAGTTTAAAACAGCCGAAATTCGAAACAATAGGATTATTTGAAACAATTTGGTAACTGTTATTTTATGTAATTTATTTAATGTAAAAACGGTCGAGTAACTGCCAATCAAAACTCATTATTCTCGCATCTAATGCTCAAAACGCTCCTCCGAACTAAAAAACCAGCTATAGCATTTAACCATTTTTAAAACACTTATAACATAACCCTTGATACGTGGTTTCACCCTGTACATCTGACAAAGTATTACAAGAGCGCCTTAAGCTGCGTTTCTTAGTTTTAAACGAGATTTTTTACTCATCTTTAAATGTTCAGCGTTTAAAGTACGTGTTATCAAAGTTGTTTGAAAAAGAAATAGCGATGCATACAGGAAGATTTTCGATAAACTGAACCATAAGGTTTCATGAAACAAACAACTAGAAGCATTAGCCTAAACCCTCCATCGCCCAGGGGGCATGGTTTCAGTTTAGTGTTAATTAAACACACTTACTAATTTGCACTTCTTGCAAAAGGATAAACAATTATAGACTCTTTGTTGTAAAATTCTCTCGCAGTTTCAATGCTCGATTTCAAGAACACTAAAAATCCTCTAAAACCTCCCGGCGCAAATATGTGAAACGTCTTTGTTTGTCACCCATTACAAAAAAAAAAGGCTTTCCAAGATATTTGCATCCTTTAACATTTATTGATATAAGGCAAACAAAACCAAAACTGCCGGTATATTGACCGACCAGGTGGGCTAAGCTTTCATTGTAATATTAATGTAGTATTATTCTCACTTTCTTAGAGGAGTTAGGACAGGATAAAAATAGCTGTGAGTATTAACCATCATGAAGTTTAAGAGCTTCGTACAATTCAGAGAAACGTCTTGAACGGCTCATAAAATGCTTGCTGAACTCCAATAGTTGTTGAAATTTAAACGATAATAGAGGATATTTCTTCCTTTAGCATAAAATGATAAGAAAGGTGCTACTTATATACGAAGATCAAGGCAGGGTGGTTGTAATTACGAGGGCTGCTGTTTTTTCAAGTTCCGCTAGGTTAGCAATTGAAACTCAGTTGTAATTGTATGACTAACTATTGTATAAAATAATACTTTTGAATACTGCCTGGTATTTTGTGACGTTACGATTTTATTTAATTACGTCGCAGGGAAAATTATCTATATTTTGCTTTTCCATCGTGGGGATAGGTACTTTCTTTACAGGACTTGGATGAAGGCGGACTCTGCTAGATTAATCTTTAAATAATAAGGCAGTAAACCTTCGTACGCCATAGATTGTTCTAATAAAAATAACTGAATGGTTAATTACAGGGTAAAAATATATACAAAATAATAAGGAAAAATTCAAAATAATTATGCAAGTATTTTCTAGGCATCTAATTCTAAAATAAATATATACAAAGTGAACTAAATGAAATAATATGATGGTTTAACTGTTATTTGCGTCTACAAAAAGGATAATTAAGTATTAAATTTTACTTCGCAAAATTCAATTAATAAATGCATTTCATTACTGCTGGTGGCACTTAGTTTGTTTCAGCTAGTATTAACTTTAACAACGGATGGATGATACTATTGGATTAGTATAAATGAAATTAATTAGCACTTCCTATGAGGAGGTCGGCTGTCAACAATAATTACCTTTTAGATGCCTTCAACAAATGCTAGAATGCTTTTGGGGGCTGTCTACTAACGGATCTTGTATCAATGTTTCTTACATTGGTATAAAAATGCTTTATAATCGACCTAAGGGTTTTATATATTCCTGTTACATTTTCCTTTTGCCGTCTGAATGCTTTTGTGGCACGAGCAACTAAAGCGCGAATTTACGAATCCTTTAAGCGGGTCAATCGAAATGTTAGCCGAGCCTCGCTGTCAACCGCGGCATCAAGATTAGGACGGGCTACGCTCAATATATGACGGTGGCTTTCATGATACTCCGCTTATCTTATGGCACGAGCAACCGTTTAACTGGAAGATAATGAATTTCTTTTATCGAAGACGCTCGTCGCCCTAGCAACAAGACACGGTCGGTGAAGGCCGTAACGTCAACAACCTTCCAAGTACAAACTAGGTTTGTAGCTCGATTATATATTTTAAATCAAAGGTTGATTTATTAGGCGAGCCCCACCATGAGTGTGCAACTCGATGTCTCCGATTTCGCTGTGGAAATCGAACTGGCTTTAGCGTTCTTGAATAACTGGTTATTTACTAATTTAGGAAGCGATGTCCTTATTCCACTAGCGTAACTTATTTGCTATTTCTTTCTCGCGGTTTGCGATAATCTATTGTAATCAAACTTGCGATATATTGCTCAATAACATTTAAAATGATGAAACATTATTAATATATGCAATTAACTTATTTTGTCTAAATAGAGTATTTATAGTTTGTTTAATTATAATTAGGCAAGCTACTGGATTCACAAACATTTATATATATATATATATATATATATATATATATATATATAATTATTTTAGCTATTAAATGTTTTCCGCGGATTTTTAAAGTCCTTTACATTGTTCTTTTGAATTTAATTACTAATAACATTAAAATTCGCGAAACTATATCAGTTTTTATGATCGCGATTCCTATTTTAAATCAGTCGCTAATTTTACAATTTCTTGTATCTCAGTTTTTGAAACGGGTGTGTGCCACCTGCGCTCGTGAATACCGCGTGCGTGCGCGTGTGTGTGCGGGCGTGCGTGTGCGCGAGCCAATGTGAACGCGTGGGTGCGTGCTTCGGTACGCGCGTGGGTGCGTGCGTGCCTGCGTGTGTGGGTGTGTGTGTCCGTGTGCGTGTGCATGTGCGTGTGCGCGTGGTGTTGTGCATGCGGATGTGCACGGGTGTGTGTGTGTGTATTTGCTTGTGCAAGCCATATCTCGGAAACGAGAAGTCCTAGAAACACAAAGTTTTATATTGAAGCTTCTATCAAGTATGCAACCATTTCACTAAAAACGGATAACTGGAGGTGCCACTTAAATGTTATCATTTTTTGATTTTTTTGGGATTGTTTCGAAATCGGCTGTAGCGATTGTTTTTCAGTTTCCTATATTTCTTATATATTTAATGCCCTGTCGTGTAATCTGGGCGGTTTGTCACATAATCTTCCGTAACTCAAGTAACCGAGGTGCTTTAACCTTAACTCTGAATAAAATAACTATTAAACTAAAACCCCTAGCTAAATGAAAATTTCTATTTGAAGTCATAATTGCCTTAGTATGCTAAACCAAGAATTCTGTTAAAATCGAATAACCGGAAGTAGCACTTTATTTCTGTCATTTTTAGGAAATTTCCGAATTCTTAATATATGTCTTAGCTACTTAATTTAGTTTTATAATAACCAAGGAGGTTCACTAATAAATGTATGAAAATCGAGTAATTGGAAGTACTTGAAGTAATAGTTGTGAATAACTATAACGTTCCCAAATGGTCAGCCCCTGAAGTTATTAAGATTAGTAATCCACATGAATTAACTGGTTTGCTCAGGTCATCACATTGGGGAAATGGCATGGGTTCTACAATTGCGTGGAATCTAATTAAGCTAGCATTCAGGGATTTTAAGTAGGTGTTCAAATATTCATGAGATAGTCGAAAATAAAGGCGCCACTTCGTTTTTAACAATAATAATAGCAAAAATAATAGTCCAAGATGTTGTTATGATACAGACCGAAAACAAGGAAACCGATCTGCAGATCTTTACATCGAGGGTAGTGTTAATATGTGCTTACAGTGGTATAGCTCTTTTTGTGCACGTCGCCGGGTTTCCCTTTCGAGCATGTATAAATTCCAACGCCCTACCTAAACTGGTTTATCATTTAAAAATTGCACTAGCTCCTGAAAGAAAGTATCGGTTATTACAACTACAGGTGTACCTATATAAAAAAATAAAATCAGTGCTTAAAGATCGAATATAATGGAAGGTAAAAAAATATAAACTACAAGTAACAATGTACATGTCTCCCCGGAAGGGGATAAAGGAACAATAATTTCTATAATTAAATCAAGGGACCTTTGTGTGATTAATAACCAAACTATTCTAAACTGAACAAGAAAATTTGGCACTATAACAAAACGTTAATCTTTTATTTAAATTAATGCTAAACTCGTGTTAAATTTATACATGATCGACAAATCTATCCCAGCCGGTTTAGGGGAGATTAAATAACGGATAAATCGCTTACTCTGTGTTCTGTGGATCGATACTTCCCGAAGGAATCGAAGGTAACAACCGTGCTTCCTGTGATATTCTCCTTATCGCACTTTACATGCAAACTTGTTGGAATTAAACCCTTTGGTTTCAAATCGACAGGAAATTGAAGTTGGCCCATTTGATTACTAATTCCCACTACGCGGAAATTGATCAAATTTCGACTAATTTGATCCCTAAATACACCCTGCGGGTAACTTTTCAATTATTATCGTTGAATAATGCCAGGACACACACTACAGTAACGCGAATTAATGCTTCAGCTTTCAGATCTCTACTATTGGCAAAGTGAAGTATTTCTCCTCGAAATTCCTGAGGGAGGATGAGAGGGGTTAACGTTTATTTTTAGGCTTATTAGTCTTCACACAGGAATTGTTGAATTAAACTTTTTCAGGAAAATGCTCCTATGTTTTGTAAAACGTAATTTAGGGTATTTGAATTTTAATAATTCTTAATAAAATGAGATTATACGATTTGCAAATTTACAACTGTAATTTTGACGTAAAACTGATACTGGTAATTTACCAATTGGATTTTGTTATTACTATGCAGAAGTATATACCGGGTATTTTCAAAAGAATGACCAATGTCGTAAGATTTTCAGACGCGCTTACACAATATATCTCAAAAGCAAATCATCATATGAAAAACAAAAACTATACTTCTTAAGTTTTCCAACTTCTGTACATAAGGCGACAAGAATTTAGTTCAAATCAAATTACAAGAAGTGCCACTTTCTTCTTGTGATATTTACATTTTCTTTTGAAACTTTTTACATTTCTTATGCCTTTGATATCCCTTTACGAGTTATCAGAGAAAATCTTTTGAACTAAGCAGGGTTTTGCGTGTCCAGTAACTTGGATGGGTGACCGTTGCAATCATAGTTGTCAGTATAAACGTAAATAATATTTTAATAATTTGTAGACATCTACGTAAGAGAAAGTCGTGTGCTTTCTCACACCAGATTTTTTGAATTTAACTTAGAAATAATGAGCATAAATATATTTCGAAATAGATACAATATGTAATATTTTGTTTTCACAAAACGAGATAAAAAATGTATCATACACAATATAGAGCATTTCATTAAATAATTTGAAAAATTGTCATTTTGAATTTTGATCTACCCTGTATACCAGTCACACCATTTTTAAAAAAGGATTTATAGACAAAATTAAACTATGTAGTATGTACTAATTACTACTACCGTTCAGATTTTTCCTTTTTAAGTTGTGTGAATATAGGCATAAAACCTTTACAGCATTTCTCTTATTTAAAAGCCTAAAAAACTATTATAATGGAGTTTAATTTAGTTAGAAAGAGTTGTAACTTGTGGGGCATCAAATGAAAAGGAATTGTTAAAGTGGTTCGATTTTTTTACTCCCCAGTCTATATATATATGTAGAAAGCATTTCTAATTGTAAGTTCATGACAATAAGATAACCTGATTGTATTCTAAAACCATATGATTATAATAATTAACAATTAACAACTAACAAAGTTTAATGTTCTCGAAAAAATATTGTTGTTTGTAAATAATATAGTATTGTATAAAAATTGTGATATTTTGAAAGTTAAAAATATTTGATCTGAATTATTTGTACATGTGTGCATTTATGTGCTTTCAAATCGGGTGCCAAAGCCTTTATTCAATAATTTGATCAATTAAACCTCTGTTGGGTCATTAGAAATAAAATTTCAGAACATGCTAATCCATTTATGACTATAATAATGCTAAAATTATATTTTCCCTCAAATTGTAGTAAATTACTAATATAAAGTTTGTCTATGAATAGGTCGAAATATCATAATGTAGTGTTATCTTTTATAGCAAAATAGATCAAACCTTCTTACAAAATTCCTTTTGCTATCCTCATAGTGTAATATACCTATATATGTATCACAATGAGGTTTATCTTGATATGGATTTTAATTTCGATGCAGATTTATTAACCGACAGGGGCTCAGTATCGTATACCTTACAACGGTATCAAGTAGGTGAAGTATACGTAAATAATTTGGCATTGAGAATTTAATAAAAAATTAATTAAAATAATATTTATAATTTATAACTATTCTTTATAATTGTAGTGAAAGTAATGTATGAAACTCACATGTAGTGGCCATTGCGCTATTCGTAGGAAGTGTACGAAGTTCGTCTACGTCTGGTAGGGTGATATATGCTATTGTACAACAAACAATTGCTTTAAATATTATATTTTTACTTATACTACGGTACAATATTACAATGCGTAGTATTATTTCTAATTAGTTTATAAAAGCTGAAGGATACTCCACATTTATTACATGCATGAATAAATCTGACAACCAAAACGGCCTAAAAAATACGTTGCCTTATTACATTTTCAAATAATATACATAATGGTGTGTAATACAACCCTAGTCCAATAATACAATTTCACGATCCATGTAATACGAAAGAAAAATAAATGCTAATGCATTTCTAACCATACAATGTTTACAGTACAAGTTCTGTAACTATAATCATATTTATGTAGATAACCATTTCATTTTATATCACTTCCCATCAAAAATTATAAATTTTGCATTTACTATACCATTACAATGAAAGCATGAAAAATCACGATTAAATATCTTTAAAAATTGAAGCGAACCTTTCGATACCGTTCTTATTTATTCTTTTATTAAATTTCTATAAAATAAATGTAAACTAACCACCAATTACATAATTAAATAAAGGCAATCTAGCGACTCGTTAAACAAATAAATATTTCATTAATTATAAGGGTTTAATTTCGTGCAAATTACAACTAAATCTAATGAATAAATAGAAGGATTCAAATAAGTAAATGCTAAGCTCACAGAAATTAATCAAAATTATTTAGAGGATAATTAAATAGAAACAAAGAATTGACCCTAAAAATGATAGAAACAATTTAATAAATATTAGATTATACATATATTATACATATATTATACATATAGGTTGTTTCAAAGCTAGTTCACACCTCACAATTCTAAAGAATTTTTTTAAAAACGCATAGTTTTAAAGGTATTAACAATTATAGTATTACGTTCAACCCTGGCGTGAGCACCATGCTGAATAGTTATGGCGTTGCCTTTGATGTGTATTACTCATCGGTTTATCTTGAATTAGGAACATATCTATGTTTCTAAATGTATTTATTCCAGAAGATAATATTAAAAAACTTTACATGACGTATTTTAGGACAATATTACTTAATCTCAAATACACGAATCTAACGGGTAAAGGAAAAATTTAAAAATCATTTTAGGAAAGCAAAATAAATAAATACAAAATGTGTTTTTCAGTTGTGCTTTTTGTTTACAATAGTAGTTTTATGCAATAGTATTATTATTGGTCAGAGTAAAAAGGATTATTTATTCAATTTTAGAGTATCTCCATTAAACATGTTATAAATTTTAAAGCAAATTTATTTGTATTAACTTCATGTCTCACATTTAAAATAAAACCACTTAGAATCTGGTGTTTTTGATAAATAATTTTACTAGCAAGAAATGAAACAATCTATACATTTAAAAGTCAAATAAAGAAGTGTAATGGATAACTTAAAATCGCTTTACCATTTCAAAGTAAATGGATAAGTCCAAAGAACTTATACGTCACAATAGCACAAGCGCATCCCAAGAAAACGTTGCGTGTTTATACAGGTTGGAAAGCGACAAGTACACCATAGGGAAATCCATAAGAACAAATAAGACGAATGATGAGTTGCATTTATAGAAACAAGATAGCTAGATGTCTAGTAGCTATTTGCGTAGCCGTATTGGAAATTTGAATCCACGTTCTCAGATTTTATCAACTACTCAATAATCGTATTCGAGTTAAATTAGCATGTTTAATTGTACGAAGAATTTTTTTAAGTCAAGATGAATTATTAAACGATAGAAGAAAAAATGTAAATAATTAAATTGTATTATAGGTAATCCTTTGCGAAGTGTAGGTACGCGATTTGTTTGCAGTTCAATTTCCAAATAGGCCAATTCCCAATAATAAGACCATTTTAAATACGGTTAAAGTTTTTGAAAAAACAGATTCGGTAGCAAGTTACAAAAACAGAACTACTATTTTTGAATGATCTTATCGTTGGTAGGAAATATCATCATACAGGTAATTAATTTTAAAATATAAATAGTCTTAAATAACAGTCAACAAAAATGACTAAAACATAAACGCCAGACTTGCAAATTTGCAGTAACTGCAGACGTGAAGTAAGATAAAACCAATTCGTAAATATTATTAGTACAGTAGTCCAGCAATACATCAATATCTATGATGAGGTCATTTCTTTCCATTCGGTATAAGGATATAAAATTGCTATAGTACGTGGCTTTTACCGTTTACCTATGTTCCGATGGTATCAGGTATTTAAATTCGGTTAGAGTAACCTTACCGATGAAGTTCGTTAAGGTCAACTCACGGCATCAAAAACAGCAAAAGGAATTGATGTGATCGCCGTGTAACTTATAGAGAAATTCAATCACACTTAGACATCCACGTGAAACAAATAAATCGAATTTTACGTGAGCACTTGTGCGTAAAAAATTGTGTTCGCCTTGGATTCCCCATAATCTGACTGAGGCCCAAAACAGGCTCATACCAAGCGGTGCCGAGAAGTGCTTAAACGACTCAAATCAGGTACATCAAGCTAGGTATATGGCAGTATGAGAGGTGCTAAAATTTAGGTATATGCCTATGAACCTAACCGAAATAATAGTCGACTGTTTGGGTGTTTCAAAATGAACCAAATACAAAAAAGTTGTTCGTACTCGCAGTTTTCCATACAAATGATCGCTTGTTTTGTATCAAAAATTGGTCACGTACCTACTACTTTTATAAGACCGTAAAACTTTAAATGCCGAGTGATATGCAACCATCGATTTGCCTCATGCTTTGCTTGAAATACGAGAAGAAAGTAAAAGACCACGTACATTTTTTAGCATTACGACAATGCAAGTTGATCTGAACAATCATTATAGTATCTCGCATATCGTTATTATAGAAACACTTTTATAAAGCATTACCATTTCTAAAAGCTTTTAAATAGAAACAAAGATATGTTTTTATAACACTTTTAATTAGAACAGATAAGTGCCGTAGGATATATTAGATATATGTGAAATCATTGGTAACAAAATAGTTTGTGCTGAGTACAAATAACGGATGGTATAAGTTTAGAAGTAATTTAACGGCTAACACAAGTTCTATTGAAACATGTAGTAAAATTACTAATTTATAGAATTTTCTTAATTAGTAAAGTGTGGTTTTATTAAAATTGTTGTTAATACAATGGTTTTCGACTACATCTACTGTACATTTTGTTCTTTAGAACACTCTACATTAAAGTAGCTGTCAGAAAAATATATTTCATCTTGATCGCGTTCATAATCCTCGTTATAATGTTGGAATATCAGGTATTTGAAATGTTGCCTTACAAATGTATGAGGACAAACTAATTTATATAATAAAAAATGTGGTATGAGACAACACACACTTTTTCTTACGTACATAGATATACAGGGTGTAAAGCAAATAGCGTTCGTCCTTGTAACAGGTGGTAGGAAATTGAAAATAAAGCAGAAAATGTGGTATAACTTTTTTCGCTATCGCCA
>JAHWXV010571768.1:0-11313 GCA_024586415.1 Phrixothrix hirtus | reverse complement strand
ACAACGCTGGATCCTACATTTCAGCAACGAAAAACAAATCTAAATCTTGCACGTTATTACATTAACAATCGGAGCACAAATGCGCGATAAGCACAAGGTACTTATAACCAGTATGAAATTTTAAAAAGCATTTTACGTTCACAAATTCCGTCTAATGTTGAACAATGATTTTATGCCGTTCTCGGAAAACTGAATAATGTTGCTCGTTTGAAGAATTTTAATGCTTTTTTCGCCTTTAAAATGCGTGTATAAGTCGATTGTCATTCCGTAGCCTACGTGGTATTCCTCCATTTGAAAATT
This sequence comes from Phrixothrix hirtus, assembly GCA_024586415.1. Classification (NCBI taxonomy): domain Eukaryota; kingdom Metazoa; phylum Arthropoda; class Insecta; order Coleoptera; family Phengodidae; genus Phrixothrix; species Phrixothrix hirtus. The sequence goes on along the minus strand of JAHWXV010571768.1, from coordinate 11,013 downwards.
TCGAATAAACTATTCCGTTTGCATGGACGAGACTCTGTTCCATTCCTCAATGTTGAAAGGAAGACATCTTTTGCGACATCCTAAGTAACTTATTCGCACTGCAGGGTCAAAATTTTTTTAAATCCGCATCCTACTTGCAGAAGAATGTTATCATTGATGAACGCCGACCATGCTATTATTAGATTCGTTCAGCTTTGTCTACAAGCATTATTGCATTAAAAATATGAATGGGAATGTAAAACTAAAAACTTACCTTCTTCCCGCACAACATCTTCGAAATTGGACCAGCTAAAATTTGCGGTTTCGTCTTCAAGCTCGAGGTTTTTGCTGTTACCGCATTTAGAGTCTTCCGGATCAGCTCTTTCGAAGTCTAAAAAATCAGCCCAGCTACAATTAACATTTAGACCATTGAGGTCGGGGCGAGATTTTCTCCTTCTTCGTTTTTAGATTCACTCTCTATGCAGTTGAAGGTGGTCATTTCTTCATCATTACCATCATCAAATTTGTTTTTCCTTTCAGCTGTCATTTTAGTTTGATAGATTACGCAATTTCACCGACAATCCGAAAAGCTTTCGCATTTTGTACAAGCTAGCCCATCAATCTGGTCACGAGGCTGGGGAAAACACTTCAACTCACAACAATAATATTCCATCTTTTACTTTTCTTTCGACAACGCTACACCAACTTTTTTGCTGCAAAACTAGTTGGTTCATATCAGTGTGCACGTATCTACGACAGAAGAGCCGGAAAAACTGAACAGTATGAGTGTCTTAGTCACCCCCACTCCTCCAGTTTGTGTTACTTTGCCATATGAATACATGCAAATTTTACAATTCTCGGTGAAAATTTACGTTCTCGCATATGATTACATATAAACTGAAGCACAAGTACTTTTAAAGTTGATGCAATTCAAATGATGCTTTAGTATGCTAGTAACTTAGTGCGTACACACCATATACAAAGAAGCGCATAATTATACATACGATGTTTGGCATCACCGCTTAAGGTCATTTATTGATTCGCAAGGAACTAGTTTATGGAAAGGACTTATTTCACCCGAAGTCTTAGTAACTAACGGCTTCTTTTACACTAAAAAAAGTGATAAAGTTGCATTTCATTGGTGCGGAGTAATTTTACGTATGTGGTGTAGGGAAGTTGATCCACTTGTAGAGCACTTTAAATATGCAACTCATTACCAATTTGGACATTGAGGTACAACATACGACAACAGAAACATAACATAAAAAAATATGCCGTCAAATACCAACGTTCAGAAACTGATGCTGTCAACATGCAAGATGTTACTCAAAGTTTCGATAAACGAAAAAAATTTGAATAAGCTTAAATTGAATGTAAAGCACCACCATTTGAGCTAAATATTGAAATTGTTTCGTAAAAAGCTGTTAATTTTAAGATTTAGGATAGAAATGTGCGATGTTTGTAAATATTTCAACATTTCAACATTTCAAGCAATAAATATTATTTAAAACGATAAATATAAAAAAAAATCTCCTCACTATTATTTTCCCTTTTTACCTTTTCCTCAAAAAGTATAAATAGAGCGGTAGAGGAAAGCAAGCTGTTTAGTTATGCCTAGACAGCGAAAGGGGTTAGGTGTTGTGAATACGCTTATTAACAAGCTGCCTTTTGAAGATCACCTGGCTAGATGTCAGTATTGAGGTCCAGGTACTAAATTAGAAAACCGTCTCGACCGTGGGGAACCCTGTATAAATCCGCTAGACGTCGCCTGTAAACGACACGATATAAGTTACAGCCTGAGCAAAGATCTGAGCGAAAGACACAGGGCTGACCGTATTTTAGAGGACAGAGCTTGGCAAAGGTTCAAAGCCAAAGATGCCCCGTTTGGCGAAAAAGCATCTGCGCTAGCTATAGGCACGGCCATGAAAACGAAAAGAAAGTTTGGGATGGGCTCTGCTTGGCACGCAACAAGATTCTGAAATGTCGTAAACGGGGCGGAGTTATTTTAAAGGGGAAAAGAGGACGCATATGTTTTAACAAACATGTCCTTAAGCAGATTAAAAATTCGGCTAAACATATTATTGGAAGTTCGGCCGGAGGCAGTTTACTAAGATTAATAAAGCCCGCCTTGACTGCCGCTTGTATTGTCATAAAAGCTATCGGAGGTCGAAAAAATGTTAAAGTTCCCCGCGTAATACCGCTACCTAAAACAGGTGGGTTTCTTTCGCTCTTGATACCTCTATTTGCGGGATTATCTGCTGCGGGAGCCTTGGCAGGCGGTGCTAGTGATATTGTTAAAGCAGTTAATAACACCAAAGCTGCAAAAAAGATGCAGGGGGAAACCAAAGGATATAATCGAGCTATGGAAGCGGCTGCTATTGGAAAAAAGGCAGTGGAATCTATTTAAGGCCGTATAAGGATGGCAGCGCTCTATTTGTTATCTCTCCTCTACCACCACCACGTAATGATTCAAAAACCTCCTAAAGTTTCCCCGAAGAGCGCTGACTGATGTTGATCTGAGAAAGCATGCAATAATTTACATAAGAAGGTGTGGACTCGTGAATGCCCAATAATTAATTTGGATGGTCAAGAGGTTCCCGGAACTCACTGGATTTGCTATAAGAGGAATAAGAGCAAGTTTTCTATTATGATAGCTTTGGTGACCTCGGTCCTCCTTAAGAAGTGCTAGACTATTTTCGGGCCTGTAAACTTCATTATAATTATGAGCGCAAGCAAGACTTTAACACTGTAGTTTGCGGACATTTATGTTTAAATTTTCTATGTAAGTAAATATTGCTGAGTGATATTCATTAGTTAGCAACATCATGGCAAGAACGTTCAGCATATCAGGCACGGGCAACACATCCTATGTGGGAAGCGGACAATTGTTACACATATGTATTAGGGTTGATTAGTTTTCACGGCGTAAACTCAATACGAAATATTACCGCAGAAAACAACAAATTCAACTTCATAGACGAGAATGAAAACGTAAGAGCGATTGAGATTCCACATGGTGCGTACTAAATTGATGAAATAAGCGAATATATAAATCGTAGCCTTATGAATTTGTTCAAGACGAATGATGACAGATTTCATGTAACAGTGAATTCGAACACTTACAAGTACGAGTTCAAGTGTGCGTACGACGTTGATTTTAGAGAACTCAAAGTATCGACCGTATGCTAGGCTTCAAATCTGAACTATTTAAAGCGAACATCCTTCACGCTTCTTCAGAAGTCGTCCTAATATCGAAGCATGCGCAGTTAATGTAGAGTGTGACATTATAGAAGGAGCATAGATAAACGGCGAGCCAGTACACACTATATACGAATTTGGCATCTCTGACATTGCTCCAGGGCACAGTATCAATCTTAAACCTGTTAATCCGCAATTTTTGGATATTAACTTTGAGGCTATAACAAAAATTTCCATCGATCTGGTAGACCAGTTGGGTCGACCTATTGACTTTGGTAGCGAGCCGTTCTCAGTGAGCCTAGAGCTGCGCAAGTTTGAACTGAGGAAGGATGGGTCTCAGATTTAGGAGTCCATCGCTTAGCTCTCTGCAGTATCAGCCTAGAACCGTTGTTGTTGATGGCTATAAAAGAAATAGCTCTAATCTACGCGTACGTAGTTAGAAATCTGCTTTTGACAGAGTGAGACATCGTTCGACAGAGCTGCTATCACCTGCTGAAAAACAATTTCTAAGGTCGATTGGAGTTAGAACAAGATAAAAAATGCCTCAATTTGATTTCTTCAAGAGCTACACCTATGATGATGACATTATCAAGGAAGAACTGCATACTCATTATCCCTGCGGCTCTAGAACATATGAACATTCAAACGAACTCAGAATTTTAATTCAAAATTAAGAACTGATAACGGATACGCATAATAGTTATATCTATATTAGCGGATTACCGGATGCTGAAAGTTTACCAAAAATTTTTCATGCCTCTTGTTCGAGGAAATATGCTAAGAATTGGGCGGAAAAGAATCGAATCCTGTGAAATGCCCGGAATTACCAGTGCCATCAAAGGTTATGAATCTCACATGTCTGATGATCTGAACAGGTTAAATTTAACCAGATGGACTGTCGAAAATACTGCAAATAATTATTTTCGATGTGATCTTGGGAAGGGCTTCATTGCCTGCATACCTTTAAAACATATACTAGGGTTGTTATGCTAAATGTACAAAAAACCGATTATTAATATGCGCCAAGAGCTGGTCTTATTAATGGCTAGAACTTGTAAAAATTGCTTGGAAGGTGCTGCAGATGTAACAATAACTGTGAAAGAAATTAGTTGGAAAATGCCTGATATAAGGCTCAGCGATCAAGCGAAACTCATTCCTTGGATAAAAACCCGAAAATTTTATTGCCTTTTCGGCTCTGGGAGATTTACGATCTACATGCAATTAAAAACGCTAAAATCGATATTTGACCAATAAAAAAGGCTATTAATGTGGAAAAACCTCGTTTGGTGCTGATTGGCTTTCAAAAATTCCAGAAAAACATCAAAGAAGTGGACGCATCAAAATTTAAACACTTGGACATCACAAATTTTGTCGCTTCATTTAAATTCAGAGAAGTGCCCATACGACCATATGCAGCTGGAATTCGAAAACAACAATTATGTTCGGGCATATATTAACTACGCAAACTTTCAACGTGACTACTACGAAAGAGAGAGAAGTTCTCCTCTATTCAACAAGCAGTTCAAGGATTGCCCCGTATTCGTCATCGATTGCTCGAAGCAAAATGAAAATTTTAAGAACTCCATCGTCGACATTAAGCTAGAGATGGGGACGTTGAAAAGCTTTACGCAAGGTGCAGTCGCCTATTGTCTGATATTGCACGATACAATTATTGAATATGATCCTATTACTGCAGAAGTTAAAAAAATATAAACTTGATATTTTGCATTTTTAATTAATTCTAATGCATAAACGTTTATGAAAATTTTATTTAACTTTTCAAATTGATTACTATCATGAAATGATACAGGGAATTTTGTATTACCGAAATTTAAAACTGAGCTATAATGTGGATATGTTGTTGTTCTTTCGGATTTTATATTATTAGTAGGTTATAATCCTGATACTACATCCCATCCAAAACAAGCGTTATCATCATAACTTTTAACATTAATACATGCTTGCTTTCTAGCAATAAATCCTGTCAGTCTTATGAAAGATGAACCGTTCCCAAATTCAACTTTGTTTATGTTAATTTTGAGAGTATGTATTTCTTTCAAACCCCACCCCGAACTTTTTTCTTGAAATCCATCTAATTTATTCAAAATTTTATCGGTTATGTGCTGCACAAGCTATTGTTCCAGGTTGCTACCCTTATCTACCATTTAGTTTTTCGTATTAAAATGTTTTGTTTCAATAATTTATTGAGTTTCCCCTCCACCCAAAATAAATTGCTTAATAAATTCACCGCTAAAGGAAGCATTAATTTTAACCAAGCTAATTTTCTTTAAAATGCTTTTAACGCGTGATTTGAAAAGAAAAAATGCACCTTTTAAAAAGGCAGTTACATCTATGTGTTTTTAGTTTAAAATAATATCTGTACGTATTCGACTGTTAAAACAACTGTTTAAATCAACCCACTGTACATAATGACTGCTATTAAATTTTTTAATTTGATCAAGCCCAAAACCTACTGTTTTCAAACATTGTTTAAATAATATTTGATATCGTTTTAATTACCTCAAATTTGCTAGCAGTTTTCGTTTACCAGCAATGCTTAACTCGATATTTTTAATAGCTTTACAAATTAATCTTGAATTCCTATTTAAATGCTTAAGCCAAATTAGGATAGTTTTACGAGAAGCAGATGATTTGTTTAAAATTTTAAAGGCATTTCTAAACTTGTAAATAATTTCTGTACTTACGCCAATAATTTCTGGATCTTTTGTTAAACTACTCATCACGTTTTCAATTAAAAAAAAAATGCTAATGGACGATGACTGATGAGTGATGACTCATGAATGGTTTTGGTGGAGGAGTCTTTTGAGCTAAACGAAAGTTTGAACAATTAAAAAAGCAATCTCTTTTATAACTAACTCTATACTTACATATAACTAATTTAGAGCTATTTTTATATCAACACTATTGAATGCAGCATTTCCCTTGTATATTAGAGAATAGGTATCCATTTTAAAATTAGAAATTTCCGCCTCAGCAGCTACAGTCATGCGCTTAGGCAAATAAACTATGAATTTCTCCAATTCAGCCTTAACACCTTTTCCAAATTTCGTCTCGACGATTTCTAATTTTTCTAAATTATAAGGAACGTTACTCTTCAGATTCTTAATTTTAATAAATTGTTTAATTTCGCAGGAATTTATTGAGCTTATATCAATTTCTAAAATTAAACATAAAAAAATAAATAAATAAAATTAATTATAAAAATTATTTAAACTCTTACTTGTTTGGATAATAAATGGTACGTAGAAAACGTGAAATTTCTTACAATGAACTGTGTAACTCAACTGATCTTTGCAACTATCTCACCAAGTATGAGGAATATTTATACAAAGCGCTATCTGCAGTGTGGTTAGATTATTTTTTAAACTAGAACATTGCCCCTCGCTTATAACAAGAATATAAAGTTTTATTTCCCTAGCTGCATCCGTTGATAACAATAGCAACATTTTTATTTTTCGGTATGCGCTTGATTATTTTTTAAAACATTTCCTTTTAACCAGGGCATGAGCTCTTAGATAAGCATATTATAAATTTTTTATTTTAATGTTTGCAAATGATTATTTTTTAAATAAAGAATATGTGGGTTTCCTTAGATAACAAGAATATAGTTCGGACAACTTTGAAATATTTTTTTATTCATAATCATTAAATTGTTCATTGTGTAAACATCATGTCTGGGTCCGAGTCCATTATTTATAAATGGTAGAAGCAACAAATAGATGAATGCGTCCGGTTGATCCGGAGACATATTATCGAGAAAGGTGGGTTTTTATTTTAGTTATTTTATCTTTCTTTTACTTATAACAAATAATTTTTTGTATAGGGAAATAACCGGAACGGAGCCGTGCTTTAAATCCGAGAAATATTTATGCTTTTGCAAAAAATCGTTAACAGCTCATCGCATAACAAATAGGTAATTTTATTTATTTAACTGCGAGTGAATGCTTATTTACCGTTAACCTTATTTTACAGATCTGAAGAAGCTATGGATCTGCTATGTGATGAATCACCCCTAAAGACATCTACAAGGATGCATCATCTTATACTGCTAAATCCTCACGATCGGTAAGTTCTAACCTATCTGTTTTTTAATTTTATTTCTAATATCAATTTTCTCATTACAGATGCATAGATTTAGTTACATCGCCGACACTTCCACCGTTGCAGTCGTTATTTACAACCCAGTAAGTTTCTAAGCTATCTATTTTTTAAATTTCATTTCTAATATCAAATCTGCTCATTAGCAGATTCACTCCATACCAACTACTTGCGCTCTATGAACAGCAAGCTATACATGACGACATGATGATTTTCCCGAATCTAGCGTATATTTTTAATTGCTTACCTTTAAAATAAAACAAATTTTCATTTTAAAGTTTAATTCAATATTTTAAAATAGTGGTAGAACTAGATTTTATTACAAGAAAAATGATAGATAACTTATCAGCATTCTGCTAGTAGTCTATTATTAAATTCGCATTTAAATCAAAGCTAATTTTTGAAACAGAAAAATACTAATTTTGCAAAATGCTTCTCTGCGAATAAGGACATTTTGAATTTAACAAAATAATATACGTATATGTGGAGAGTGATTTTTTAATAAATTCTTAAGTTTGAAATTAGTTGTTAGAGAGTTATTCTCATAAGTTAAAATTTGAATATTTTAGCGCCATAAATATAGTATTTAAATAACAATTTTTACAAGTCCACTGAGATGTATGCGACGTCATTTTTAACCTGATAAATTCTTAAGTTTGAAACTAGCTGTTAGGGAGATTTTGCTATTAAGTTTAAATTTGAATATTTAGTTTGAATAATGTTTAAATAAAAAATGTTAAACCTTAAAATGTGTTTTTATTTATTAGAAATAGCTATAAATTTGCTTTTTAGATAACAAACATGAATATACTATTTCAAAGTTATAAATTACATATATCCATGCAAACATTGATGCGCTTATCACTTCCTCTAGTTGTCTATTATTAATATGCATATCTTGTTTTAATTTAAAATGTATAATTAAATCTATAAAATAAACTCGATTTTTTACCAAAAATTAGTTTTTTACAAAGAAATTTTTCTCAAAAGGGGCGTATGACATCATCATTTTTCTCAAGTTAAATTTGAATTTTGAATTTAGATATAATAAGAAATACATACGTACATATGTATTTAAATATTCAAATAAATTTTACAAGTCCTTAATGCATTTTGAATTTCAGCCTGGTGGGCCCTTAGTGAAGCCGTTTTTGATTTTTTTCGCAAGTTAGAACATATATTTTAGCATCATTATTTTAGAGAATATACATACATACGTACATATGTACAAGATTATTGAATTCGAACTTCTACTTCTAAAGATCTAAATGCTGAATTTTGAATTTACCGCTATATCCAAACTTTAAAACATAAACTACTCCAAGGCCGAAACACAACTTACATCTTGAATTTAAATTTACCACCATATTTAAACTTAGCCAAGGCCCACAACCTACATTTTGAATTTCAACTTTACAGTCATATTCAAACTTAGCCAAGACCCAAACACAACCTACATCATAACTACATAACTACACCCATAGGTGGCGTTCGTTTTTAAATATTGGGCCCCATTTCTACCTCTGGGGCAGAGCCCCGGGAGCAATTTCTACACCCAGGGCTTCGCTCCACTTCACCACCTAGGGCTACACCCCTCAAACAACTCGGCGGTCATCTTGGGGCCCACTTCCGCCCTCGAACCCGTTTGTATATCTACTTGTATGATTAATTAGCCTGTGTTTGGTCATAAGTTATAAATGAAGACATAAACGTTTCGTTATCACAAATTGTTCAAATATTAATGCAAAGATAAGATGTCAGTTGAAATAAATATTTGCTGTGGAATACAAAATATGAATAAAAATGTATAGAGTTATTTGTTGAAGAAGGATTCAAATAAAATGATAGACCAGTAGGTACCTATGAGACCACGTGAAACTAATAAACCAAAGGATAACTGTAGAAATGAATAAAGCGCTACGAATTTGTTAACAGACAATTTAATAGATAAATGGAAAATAATGGGAGTATCAGCAGTTATAATTACTGATATTTCAAATGGCGGAGTATCTTTTTTATTGTAACCTTTCTAAGACTTCTATTCTGGACAGCGCACTTATTTAAAACGTAATGATTTCATGTATTTTTATGCTTTAATGTCAATAAATCTAACGCAAATATGGATCGAGCGAGCTTATAACGATTATAGTATTTCAATCTTGACTACAAATTATTTTCTAACCTATTTGCATGCTTTTAAACTACACATTGCGCCATACTTAAATGCTTCATATTAGAATAATTTAATTCAAATTTATAAATTAGCCGAAACGCTTTTACCTTTTCTTTTATGTAAACATTTATTTGACCATTAAGTATTACTATTGAAAGACTAGGAGTGCCAGAATTTCGGATAGCTGTTGTTCTTCTCTATATATTTATACTTTTTATTTTGAGAGGCAAAAAAGTTAAATTTTGTATTACCAAGATTTGTCCTAAATTATGAAATGTACTTAGGGATATTATGTAAAGTTTCAGCTCTAAATAACTAAAAATAAAGAGCAGTTTGAAAATTACCTAACTGGTGAAACCGATGCATTGTTTACTTGGCATAGGCGGGTACTTCCGTTTTGTAATATGCAGCACATATAGTAACTCGTTGTTGTAGTTTAATTTCGTGTATGATTTGTGATTTTTTATTGTGTTGTTTGCAAGCAGTACTTCAGTGAATACATTTAAACTATATTAACTTAAAAATAGGAATATATTCTAAGAGTTTCTTTTTAATTAGTATCCCTTGCGTAAAGCAGGTAGTTGAAGATGCATTCCCTTCTAGTTTGTCGTTTTTTTCTGAACCCAACATTTTTTACTCTAAAAGATTTTTTTAACTTCTTTAATGCCAAATTTTCTGACGGATTCGAATCCAGAATATGCGCTTGCCGCATTTGTTGCCTTCTGTGTCAAATTTGCGCTATTTCAAAAATTATAAATTGACTACTGTGCAGCATAATTTGCAGTTTAACCCATTGTAACTATTGCAATTGTCAAGCTATTTAAACAATTTGTTTATAAATTACATGTAATTTTATTCTGAGTGCAACGATTGAATTCAATTTCTACTAAAATTAATAAATTATTATTGATATACAAAATAGTAATAATAGTTGCTTTGAGAATTTCATTTCGTATTGACATTTTCGAGATGCGTGAAAGTCATTTATTTGTGGCTCAATTATAATCCAGTTTTCGTCGTTAGAATCGCAAAGCAGCAGTAATTTTTTTGTTTCAAGATTTTTCTTCTAAACTATGTAAATTTTTCGTAATGACTAGTTAAAGCTGGAGTTCGCATTAGCGATTAGCCTATGTTTACTATCTCCTACAACGGGACATTGTACAACGATAAAAGCTAAAAATCCCTTACTTTTTTATTTTAAAGAATATTAACACATTTTGTTAAACAAATACAACCAATTGTACAAAAAAATGTTTACGCATTTACAATTAAATGAACATCTTTATCCATTAAAATAAGCGTTATAATACAGTTAAGAATTCCATCCAAATAGTGTAGGATCCAGATATTTTTCCAAAACAACCTTGCCACACTCGATTCTTGGTCAAAAGCATAACCAGGACCGAGGGCTACATATGCCATGTAGAAATTAGGTTGTTCCTTCTTCCGGGAATCCCGTGGAAACCTAAAGTATGCGTCGACTAAGCTCAAAAAAAAAGGTTGTCGGCAGAGTGGCGTGGATCTTGGTGTTGCGTCAAATCGTA
>JAHWXV010571373.1:0-12798 GCA_024586415.1 Phrixothrix hirtus | reverse complement strand
CTACTGATACAATGACGGTTTAACTTTAATTTTGTTTATTGTAATCCAAAGCCAACTTCCGTAATAAATATGTATGTGAAATTTCTTGACAACAAGAGAACAAATAACTATAAAACTATCGCATTTAGGTATAAGGATACCTTATATGGATTTAAAGAGAATTTAATTCTCTATCGAACACAATAACAAAAACATACAAGTCCGATTTAAAAAATCTGGTGTGAGACAACACACCACTTTCTCTTACACACATAGATATCCAAATAGTGTCCATAAATGATTAAATTATTATTTACCTTTATTTTGGAAATGATAATTATAACGATCACCCATCCAAGTTCCTGAACACGCGAAAGGCTGTTTACTCCGGAAATTTTATTTGGTAACTTGCTTCAACGCATTTTTTCATACAAACCGTTAAGTTCACATAAAAGGACATTGAAAGCATAATAACCGTAAAAAGTTTAAAAAAATGTTATAACTTTTTTTGAGAAAAATGCAAAAAAGGCTTGAAAATCCCAAGAATAAAGTGGTACTTCCGGTTATTCAATTTTAACTACATTCTTGGCATCTCATGTGCGGATAATAAGACAAATATAAAATGTCACTTTTATATGATGTTTAGTTTTTGAGATATGTTGTTCACAATTAATATTTCAAGTACTTCCGGTTACTCAACTTTAGGAAATTTATTAGAGAAACCACTTTGTTCATATAAAACGGAATGAAGTAGCTAAGAAATATACTAAGTTACAAAAAAATCATTAGAGCTGATTTCAAGAAAATTGCGAAAAGTGAAAATTCGGAAAATATCTAAAAATGATAGAACAAAATGGAACTTCCGGTTATTAGATTTTGACCAAATTCTTGATTTGGTATAAAAAGGCAGTTATGACCACAAATATAAATTTTCATTCCACTAAGATTTTTAGTTTCGTAGTTATTTTACTTAGGGTTAACGGCGAAGGTACTTCCGGTTACTCAATTTATAAAAACCTTTATGAGAAATAACTTAAACTATATGAAAGGTCATTAAATGGTTAAGAAATGCTATAAGTTTGAAAAAAATCGTTTTAGCCAATTTCGAGAAAATCGCGAAAAACCAAAAATTCTAAAAATACATTTAAAATAACAGAAATAAAGTTGTACTTCCGGTTATTGGATTTTAACCAAATTCCTAATTTAGCATACAAAAATACTTAGCATGTCAAATATAAATTTTCATTTATCTAGAACTTTTAGTTTCATAGTTACGTTATTCATAGTTAATGGCGAGAGTACCTCCGGTTACTCGTTTTACGGCCAGTTTTTTAAGAACCTGTCTTAATTATATGAAAGAGTATAGAATTTCTAAACAATACAATAAATTTAAAAAGATTGTTACAGCCGATTTCGAGAAAATCGCGAAAAACCAAACAATGACAAGAGTAAAGTGGCACTTCCGGTTATAGGATTTTAGTGAAATTCTGGAAGTCGCATGTGAGGATGGATACAAACTCAAATGTAAAATTTCATTTGTCTATGACTTTTTGTTTTCGAGATATCCTGTTCACACACACACGCACACCCACATACGCACACACCCACATAAAAAATTAATTTTTTTGCAATTTTAGGATAGTTGCAAAGGAGCCTCATTATGCAACGGATTTTTAATATGTTAGTTCTGCAGTGGTATACCTTATTATTATTTGGTTTTTCGTTAAAAGTTTCATAATTGTATTTCTTTTCAGTTTAGAGTAATTCGGTATTATTGAGGCCTCTATTTTGGTCTTTGAGAAACGAAAATAATTTTTTTCTCGAAAACTATAAAATTATGTAAATACTTTTTAGATAAAAGTTATATTAAATTTGATGCAAATTTATAATATGAAATAAAAATATAGATATTCTATTTAAAATAACGGAGTTAGCGGTAATTTCCGATATTATCGGAAGTGCCGCCATCTTGAAAATATTTTTAATGGATAGAACAGATAACATAAGATAATTTACCAAAATTTGACTTGAATCCCATTATTCGTTTTCTAAATATTTTTAACTTGCCATGACGGTGGAACACCCTGTATATATATGAATTTGGATTCTAGTTTTATGTCGGCGGAGAAACTATTGTTATTTTACTTTCCACTTGTTATCCAAAGCTCACTGTAAAATAATATTTTCTCTCCCACCAAACGCAAGACGGCTAATGTAATCGTTAGATGCCAGTTTTGTCCAATGAAGAGAAACTAGCGCACGTCCTTGACAATTGGAAAAAGAGATCAAGAAGAAACGAAACAATTTCCAACACTTTTAAATAAACTGCGGAGCGATGCGTCTGCAACAGCTTAGGTTTTCGCATAACAGCGATTTGTCCTTTTAGCCCTACCACACTTTTAGTGAAACTTTCTAATTTTGGCGCTGCTTCTACCCCACGAAGACTGGTTAGCGAAAGAATATTAGAATGTTTTAAAGAATCTCGAGGACTCCAGAAAGCGACGTAAAAGGTTAGCCATATTGTCCTTTTAAAATGAAACTCTCTGCTTCTACATATTATTCAATATGCAGATCTCCCTAATATAAATACAGAGGTTCAAACTGACTCTGCTTTTATCGTTTACATCTGTAATAAAGGGCAAAAGCAGTTACAGGGTGTATTTTGAGTTTCCGAGGTTTACTAAGCATACAGCGTATACTGGACACGGTTATAACAATTTTGGATTTATCGTCCATAGCATCGCTATTTCATATCTAAGGACAATACTTTAAATAAAAGGGCGCTACAATTTGGATTCTCAGAATAATTGATTTCCGACAAGACCAATTTTTTAAAAAGTCTGCTACTGTTACAATCGACACCCACATCAACGTCGGTTATAACAGTTTTTGGGGTAATTTGTAACACACATAAAAATGCAAGATATATGTATTTTATTAGGCTTTTATTACTACAACTTTACAGAAAAATATTTATACAGGGTGTTTCAAGCTCGATAATCTATTAGGCGTTTAAGGAAAACTGGTGGTTTTAAAATCTTAAAATTTGTAGTTTTAGGTTATTTGACATGCACTTTCTGACTAAAATATTCTCAATTCTTTGTCACTTCCGGTTGAACCAGAAGTAAGCATCAGTTTTTTTTAATTCTTATGAAATGTTATACTTCTTATTATGAAAATAGATTTCTTATAAAATTTTAAGCTCAGTTTACTAAAACAACCTTGCATCTGGAAGGAGCCGTTTTTGAAATATTTGCGAAAATTGTGAAAAATTGACAGATCTAAAAGGCGAGGTAAGTGCATTTTTTGAAAAGCTGACTGATGACAAGTTTTTCCTTTTTTGAATAAGGAAGAATTAGGGTAGCTAACGCATCATCGTACATTCACAAATCTTCTACAGGGTGCTCAAAATAAAGATATACATATGAACACGAGAAAACAGCGTTTTTTCGATTTTTTCAAATAGAACCCCTATTTTTTTTATGTTTTGTCAGATTTTACATAAAATAGTAAACTTTCCCGGATAACTCAAAAACTGCTTCTGTAGTTATAAAAAAGTTTAATCAAAGTCCCCTTATGTTCAAATGTAAAATCTGACAAAAACATAAAAAAATAAGAGTTCTATTTGAAGAAAACCGAAAAAACGCTGTTTTCTCGTGCTTTTTTGAGTACCCTGCAGAAGACTTGTTAATATACGGTGACGAGTCAAATGCTCTGATCCTTCCTTATCAACGTCCAAAAAAGGAAAACTTGACTTCAGTCAGCTTTTCAAAAAATGCGCTTTCCCTGACTTTTATATTTGTCAATATTTGCAAATATCTCAAAAACGGCTGCTTCCAGGTGTAAAGTTGTTTTAATAAACTGAACTTAAAATTTTATAAGGAATCTATTTCCGTAATAAGAAGTATAACCGTTTCATAAGAATTAAGAAAGTTGATGCTCCGGTACAACCGGAAGTGACAGAATTGAAAATATTTTAGTCAGAAAATGCATGTCAAATAACTTAAAACTACAAATTTTAAAATTTTAAAACTCATGAGTTTTCCTTAAACGCCTAATAGGCCGTCGAGCTTGAGATACCCTTTATACTATTTACGGGTAATGTGGCACCGTTTAGCATCTATTTAATGAGTCAACATAATAATACTATTAAGCAACTTTAACGTCGAATTTTTCCTAAACTGAAAAAAAATTGAGTAGGAACAAAAATCATATGGGTGTAAAGTTCTATTTATAATAAAGCTTAGCGAACAACAAAAATTAAGGCAATTTTTCTAAAAAAGTTTATTAATGATAATACTAAAATATTGGGCAAAATACTTTGAAACGCTTCAGGGGCTAAAACACAAGAACAAAATCAAACAAAAAACTTAAAACTACTTTCTAAAAGTATTGTTTACAAAGAAAATGAATCTGACACACAGTTGTGGTTGAGGTAGCTTAGACTACCATCTGTGCAATGTTCATGAGCTCAAAATTTACAACCTGAACATTGCACCTATTTTCCTCTTGATCTGATCTCTGATTATGGAGTTACACAGACAAGGCAGTGATAATCCTCATGTTCTGACGAGTCTGATGTTAGTGTACCTTCTTTCTTTTCGTGGTCTTCGCTTTAGTCTTTTTTCATCAATTATTTTCTTCGCTACTAAGCTTTGGACCTATTCAATTTTTCTTCATATTACTTTTTTGTTGCCCCTTTCGTTGGTGTATGTATATAAATTGTAGATTTTCTGATTTTTCTCTGTCTGTTTGTTGTTTTTTTCGGGAGAGCTTTTGGGAAGGGTCTTATTTCTTCTAATGAAAACACTTCTGGAACATTAGTAGATGGTATGGACGAAGCCAGCTAAACTTCTACATTAGCGTTTGTGGGTGACATAAAGGAAGGAATTGGTTGAATACTTGTATTATGTTTTGGCGACAATTGTTGAATACCAACATCGTCGTGTCATCTGAGTGGGGTATCCAAAGTTTTAGGATTTATAGCGATGTCTTCTTGGTAGTTAGTTCCTCGAACTGGTGAATGGTAGCGAATATCTAAAACCATTTGTGGAGTAGCAGGAGACTTCGTTAGTTGTGCTAGTGGATTCCACTGATTGTTCATTAAGCAAGGAAGACGCTAGTGGCATTTTATTGCCGGGTGCAAGATAATTCCAATAAGGAACAAGCTCAGCTTGTCTTGTGCCCGGATTCGACCTGTCTGTGACAAACGTGGGTGCAAAATCAACTTTAGTGAACAAATTCCTATTGAACGGGTAGATTCCCCTTTTGCGGAAGTTAGCCTGAACGTTTGATTATGTAAGAGCAAGGGGCACTGCATTTGCTACAATTCCAGGTATGTCATATTAACATGGTCTTCCCTGGATGGTTTCGCATCCATGCATAATAAGTTTTATTTATAATCTTTTGCAGAGGTTCGTACACAGATCTATCGAGGGGTTGTAGTTTATTTGAACAGTGAGGCGAAAAGGAAAGTAGCACGATAGTATCTTTTTTGCAGAAGTGCAATGCATCGAATGCAAGTAAAACTTTATGCGAAAGAGGCACATTTGTGTGTTTTTTAAAGTATTTAAGCAACACAAAGAATGTTTCATCCTGCATCCAGACTAACGGATTGGCAGTTGCATTACATCCAACTAGTTCATCTCTAATGAAATTTTTCTGATACCTAACTCGAGAAAATACGAAGACTGGAGGAATTGAATTTCCTAAGGCATTCACTGCAAATGCTAGAGTAACTAAAGTACTCCTCTCAGCTGAAATGATTGCTCTAAGTTGTCGTGCACCGCGTCTAGCTATCACTTTATGGGGCTTTTAAATGGTGGTTACTCCCGTTTCATCGACATTATATGCCTTGTGGTTCAAAGTGATCCCGGTTCATTACATTTTTAAATTGTCATATAACGTATCCACGTTGGTCTTATTAAAGCTAGTCGCTCTGGTAAGGATTATAGCCTGGGCTGCGCAAATAGAGAGTTCGGGGTTCTTTTTTATAAATGATCGGAACCATCTTTGCTAGCCATCTCGTTTTCAATCCAAGTTAAAGGTCGCACACGTACACAGGGCGTTTTCTAAAAGCATAGCACTACTATAAGAGCATATTTTGACGAAACTTCTTATAACATTTTTTAGAGCAATGCTTCTTAAGAAAGATATGATTCTTTAAAGATGGCGCTTAAAAAGCACTTTCTTCTCTGTATTTCTTGGACAGTTCGAAATAAATTGATCAAATAATTAATGCGAATTACTAATATTAATTTCTGTAACTAGCTTAAGATAAATTTTAAAATGACCCATTGCCGCTGGTTACAGGGGAGACCCTGTTGATTTTTAATTTGTTGTAACTTTTTTGTGTACAACAATTTTGCTATTTTAAAATAAAAATCGTAGTGAGCAATGTTGTTTACTTAAAAAAAATATACTATTGATTAGAGTCGTTCACGTCAAGAGTTTTCGAAAAAGCTTTATTTTTGTAAATCTTGGTCACAATAATGAAAAACAACTTATTTTAAATTTTACTTGCTCAAATTAAATAAATTAGGCATTTACCACAATGACTATGAACTCTAAAGACACCAATGTTGAATAAACTCGAAGCTTTTGAAATGTGGACTTATCGTCGCTTGTTAAAAGATAAAAAGAATCAATGAAGAAATTCTTAGAAAAATGGGAAAAGACAGAGAATTTTTAACAACGACTAAGAAATGAAAAATCGACTGTTTTAGACACATTGCATAAAACACAACATATCATCTACTTTATCTTATAGTTGAAGGAAAAATTGAGAGCAAACATGGTATCGGGAGGAAGCAAATCTCATAGCTAAGGAATATAAGAGAATGGACGGGATTCAGATCCATTGGAGAATTAACCAATACCGCATCAGATAGAGAAAGATATGCACAAGTCGCCAACATTTAATAGTGGATAAATTACATAAAGTTGGTATACCATTACGTCCAATTATTAGTAATATTAATTCTCCAACATATAAACTTTCTAAATTTATTAGTAATATAATTAAAAATATTATTGGAAAAAATATTCACGACATTAAATATTTTCGGAGTTTTCATGAATTTGTAAATAATATGAATATACCTAAAAATCATATTTTTATTAGTTTTTATGTAATTTTGCTTTTTATTATTAAATTAACTAATGAATAAAATATAAAAATTTACAAAATTAGATTAAAATAATTTTATTATGGCATTAACAATTTCCATTAATTCTACTTACTTTCACAGACTTATGGAACTGCTATGGGTTCTCCTTTATTTCCAAATATATCAGATTTAGTTATGGAAGATTTAGAAAATAAAATAATTAATTTGTTAGACTATAAACCGTTACTTTTTATGCGTTATTTTGATAATTGCATTGCTTGTATTCCTTATAATAAAATAGAATACACTCTAAATAATTGAAATAGTTGTCATGATAAATTGCAGTTTACTTAAGAATTTGAAAAATTAAACAAATTAATTTCTTAGATTTAACCCTAATCAATCATAACAGTAAAATTATCATAAATTGGTATAATAAAAGCATTTGGAGTCAACGATATATACATAAATTTTAATTCAAATACTTCTATTAAATACAAAGTAAGTCTAATAAATAGTCTGATAGATAGATCAATCACATTTTCACATCCTTTTTTTAGACGAAAAGACATTTAAATCATTAAAGAAACTTTAATACTTAATAACTTCCATTAAATTTTATTAATAAATATATTAAAAAAAGAACCCATTATTTGCCTATATGAAGTTAACCACCCCACTTTTCGAATTAGCTAATTTCAATAGTTGTGCTGAATTGTGCTAAATTGAGCACGAAAATTATCACCATAATTCGAAAAATGCGTCAAAAAATCGAAAAAACGATATTTTATACCAGCCCTCCACTTTACATACTTCGCAATTTTCTCCATTGTGCTAAGTTGTGCTAAATTGTTGTAAGATTGTGCTAATATTATGCTAACGTAGTATTTCGAAAAAATAATTACAGAAAAAGTTACGCCCAAAAAACGTTTTCGATCATATAAGATTGAAGTAACGTTTAAATTAACATCGGCCATTCGAATGCCATATAATTATATATCTGAGTTGTGCTAGCGTAGCACAACCCAGAACAATCGCCAATTTCGCTAGCACAACGATATAAAGGGCATTTTACTCTTGAGCGCGGCCGTTCGCAACGGCATTTCATGTCCAAATTTTGATGTTCTAGCGATGCGATGACCACTAACTTGCTTATATGAGTTGCGCTAGCGTAGCACAACTCAGCACAAGCGCCAAGTTTGCCAGCACAATGATATAAAGGGTACTTTCTTCATGAGCGTGGCCGTTCGTAACGGCATTTTATGTCCAAATTTGCATGTTCTGACGATTCGATGAGCACAAAATTGCATATCTGTGTTGTGCTGGCTGAGCACAACTCAACCGCGAATTTTATTCTTGAGCGCGGTTGTTCCTAATGACATCCTATATCTAAATTTCGATGTTCTAACAATCTAAGCACCACAAAATTGCATATCGGAGTTGTGCTAGCATAACACAACTCAGATATATAATTCTGACATAGAATGGTGTTGAGAACGGCCACGCTCAAGATTGCCCCTTATATCGTTGTGCTGGCGAAATGGGCGGTTGTGCTGAGTTGTTCTACGCTAGCACAACTCATATATGGAAGTTAGTAGTCATCACATTGTCAGAACATCGAAATTTTGACATAAAATGCCGTTGCGAACGGCTACGCTCAAGAATAAAGTTCCCTTTATATCGTTGTGCTGGGGAATTTGGAGATTGTGCTGAGTTGAGCTACGCTATCACAACTCATATATGCAAGTTGATGGTCATGGAATCGCCAGAATATCGAAATTTGGACATAGAATGCCGTTGCGAACGGCCGCGCTCAAGAGTAAAGTATCCTTTATATCATTACACTGGCGAATTTAGCGTTTATTCTGAGTTATGCTACGCTAGCACAATTCAGATATGCAAGTTGGTGGTCATAGAATCGCCAGAACATCGAAATTTGGACATAGAATGCTGTTGCGAACGGCCGCGCTCAAGAGTAAAGTACCCTTTATATCATTGCGCTGGCGAATTTGGCGATTGTGCTGAGTTGTGCTACGCTAGCACAACTCAGATATATAAGTATATGACGTTCGAATGGCTGATGTTAATTTAAACGTTACTTCAATCCTATATCATCGAAAACGTTTTTTGGGCGTAACTTTTTCTGTAATCATTTTTTGGAAATACTACTTCAGCACAATCTAGCACAACTTAGCGCAATTGAGAAAATTGCGAAATATGCAAAGTGGAGGGGCTGGTATAAAATATGTTTTTTTTAGATTTTTTGCCGCATTTTTCGTATTATTGGTCATAAGATTCGAGCACAATTTAGCGCAAATCTAGAACAATTCAGCACAACTCTAGAAATTAGCTAATTCGAAAAGTGGGGAGCTAACTTCGTATAGGCCATTATTTATATAATAAACACAAATTTAAAAATAATATTAATAAAGAAAATATAACATATCTTTGTTTACCATATATACTAGACCTAACAACTAAATTTATTATTACTTTAAAACAAATTAATATTCAGATTGCCTTTAAAAGCTTTAATACTATTAAACACTTATTCAGTAAAATAAAAGCTATTGATCCCACTTTAGATAAGTCAAATATAATTTATAAAATAAATTGTAAAGTTGTGAATCAGTATATATAGGACAGACTAACAATTATTAAAGAATACGGTTAATCGACATCGCAATAATGTAAATAATCTTAAAAGTATAACTGAATTAACTAAATTGATAATTTTTATAATTTTGATTTTGATAATCCAAACAATTCATTATGAAGCTTTATTACAAAAGAATTATTTTAGAAATGTTATATATTTATGTAAATAAAATTATTGTTAATTTTTCTACAGACACTCAATTCTTAACTAACAAATATTTTTCTATACTTGATACCTTATTTTTTACAAATGATCTTTATTTTTAAAAATAATTTTTTATACAATAACTTTATATTACAAAAATTTTTACCACTTTGTACATTATTATAACCTAGAAAATATTAGCTGGCATTTATTATATGACAATGTTATTTATTTAGTATTTTTGTTTATAACTTTGTAAAATTACTGTGTATATTTTTCAAAAACTTGAAATATCGAAAACTTTAAATAAAATCGACACTACTTATATTTTAAGAAATTTATCCAATACAACATACTATGTAATATTTAATAAAATTATGTGCAAATTACTGTTAACATTGAATTTACGTTGCTGTACACATACCGGAATACCTACCAGATATCTTACAAGGTTGTTCGGCAGACCTAAACGGAGTATCCACATGTTAGATATATCATCTACTAGTACGATGCTTAGGGTATTATTTGGTTCATTAATTAAATGGTCGTAATCGTAGAAAAATACGTGTTACTGTGCAAAGATTGATTAAGGACTAGGAAACACATGACATATTAGCTTACTGCACACATTAAAAGTGGCTTAAGTCCAGAGTATGCGACAAATTTTAGAGTCGCAAAATATCAAATATCTGATATTAAATATCATATGTACAAGGTGTTTCGATAATAAGGATCATTACGTTAACATGCTTAAAAACCACATGCCTAAATTGCATAATTTTCGAAATATTTGCAGATTTTGACTTGGTGTACTGTATTTAATAATAAGTAATTGGCCGACCGTAAGTCACTATTTCAGCTGATTATTAAATACCGGTAAATGTATTGAATAAATAATTACTGTTTAAAATAAAAAGTTTTATTTTCTTTCTTAAAATTTCTAGTCGTATTATAATTGTGCACGTTTACACCTTCTTTATAGATACATACCATTTTCGGTACATTTGCACTTTAGAAAAAGAAAACGTGTTTTAAATAATTTTTACTTTTAAAAATGTTCTACAATATTTCAACCCGAATTAACACAAAGTTAAATTTTACACAAAATTTATAAACAGTCTTTGTGCTGATCTAATGACATGAAATATTTGTATTTTTAAACCTAAATTGCAATTGCCCTAATATTATTAATATTTGCATATAATTGTGTTGTATATAATTTAAATTTTGTGGAAATAGTTCAAAATCAAAATAGTAAATAAGTTTCATACAAATATAACGTAATTGATATGCAGTACCTTTTATACAAATTTATGTGGATCAAACAGGTTTTAATTTTATAGATACCTGCTAAAATTAAAACTCATGTCAACTTTAGAAATTTAACAAATAACTTTTTTTAACATTAATTCATAAATAATCTATAATTAATAGAGCTTCATATAGAAAAAAGCAAATTTAGGCGATTTAAAAGAATGCGTTATACTATTTTTTGTTAAAGTAAATGACGGACATGAAGTAGTAAATGTAACATGATATTTTGTAAACAGAAACAAAGTACATTTATGTTTTTAATCATGCTTCATAGTAAAGTATACTCAGGCCCATATGCATGACAGTTTTTTACGCAAAAATTTACGAAATATATTTTTCGATTTAGATTAAAATTTTTTATAGGTTTATGTTCACTAAGGACCTGTGTACACGTGTGTTAAATAATGCTGCTTATTTTTGAGACATCCTATACAATGCGGACATAAATATCTCTTAATTTATCTAGCGTTTATAAGTTTGAGTTCTGAATGATAATATTCTGTTCTAAAATTAAATTTCTTTTAGTGAAATGGGGTGCTTCTAAATTGTGTTTGGTCATTTCGTACGGGATTCATAATCTAATATTTTATTATTAATAACATCCTTTCCTATTACTATAGTAGACGGTTAATACGTCTTCTCTTTTCATATATTTGCGTTTGATATTTTATTGAAATTTGCTTTAAATTATTTTAATTTAAGAACTGCCTTATTTGACTAGAATCAATTTAATGTTGACATAAAATCAATTTTATCCTTGTTAGCATATATTTGTGTTATGTGCAGATATTTACGACTTCTTTGTCTGTCATTAGTTTGAGCTATTAATATACCTGTAGTTCTCAATAGTTTACCTTTTCAAATTAAGAATTATTATTTAAAATTTAATCATGACATTTTGTTTAACATAAAATTATTATAACGAATAAAGTTTATAATACTGGTCTACTTCTTTTGTAAAATTAATTTAATTAACATAAACTAGGTAAGTGCTATTCAGTTTTTTAAGATAGTCGATGTTACAACATCGATGCTTGTTCCTTTTCTACCTTTTCTGTTCTATGGAAATTTGATACCAAAGCGACAAATTCATCATCGAATTCGTTCCTCTTGAATATTATTGAGGGTCAAAGCATACGCATGAAATAATAAGTTTTTGCCAAAGATCTTGTAACATATTGTAGGTTAAATCCCAACGATACTTAAATGACTACATTAATATTGGTAATAATCAGATACTTACTGATATAACTCGTTAAATTTAAGCGTGCGACTGGAATACGCAACAGAGAAAGAGGAAAGATAACCGTCGACTACTGTTAAAATAATAAGTATTGGCGGTTCACTTTCAAACCAGTTTATTCAAAAACGGGGGTGCCAATTTTTGTGTAATTTTTACAGCTTATCAATAAATCATTTGTTATTATAATTAAGAAGTTTCGTTTTGTTACCTTAAGCTATTTCGTAAAATGTTATAAAACTTTTACAAAAAGGTGCAATAATTTGGCGTGTTCTCAGAATGCTTATCTTAAAAAGTTTATAACTTTGTTATTGGTGAACAAAATTTAACAAAATTGGAATAGTATACAGCTC
>JAHWXV010571298.1:0-12142 GCA_024586415.1 Phrixothrix hirtus | reverse complement strand
ATCAAGCATCAAAATTAAAACTTTTCGAATTAATAATAATTATAAATAAAATTTTAATTTAAATTTTCGCCAAGGTCATAGCAATTTATATAACTCATTTATATGAACAACAAACGCGGGGCATTCAAAATATTATTATTAAATTAAAAATCAAGATATTAAAAATTAACAATTAATAAATAAATAATAATCTGTTTTCAAATAAAACATAGCACTATGTATTTTCCCTATAATTTTCGCGGGGCCGTACATATTTTCCGGAATATGCAGGATTCCGCTTTTTCCAGTTTTCGCCTTAAACAGTTTTCACTGTATTCTAATTACATTAAATAATTAAATGAGGAATGTACGAAGCTTGACTGAAATTCAGAAAACAAGTGGAACTGATTCTATTCAGTTCATATAAATTATCATTTTGACAGATACACAAGATAATGTTGCAATGACTTGTTCTATTTCGGTTAATACAACTACAAAAGTTATTAAAATTCTTTTAAATTATGTTTATGTGAAATGCAAGCGAAGTATTGTAAAAATTGTATTTCGCTTTATAAAGGTATATTTATAAAGATCAGCAGTTCCTAGTTAAATGGAGGTATATTTTAAAGCTTCTAAGATTTGGAAATTTTAGGAGTATATATTACTTTGAAATACTTGTTCATATTTATAATTGCTAATGACTGAAAGGTGTTATAAAATAAATTAGAAAATTTTTAGGTGATTTTGGTAGCTTCATATACTTTGAAGTATATAAGACATGTTAAAAATCACAAAACAAAAGTCAAAATTCAAATATTAGTTACCATCGCCATATTTACAATAATTAAATAAAACATGATTATACAAACCTGTATCTACCTTAAATCTAATACGCATTAACTACAACTAATATAATATAACTAAAAATATACTTCAAAACCATACGCCTTCATATATACAGTAGATACCAAAAATTCTTGTCCCATTAAAATTATAATTAGTTACTGCTATAATCTTAATGGTCAGTCAACTCCTGCAAAATATGTACTTGTGATGTTAACCAATTGATTTTAAATTCTTTTATATTAAATTGTAGATAACTTGCAAGACCCTTGTCTTGAAGTTCTTTCAATTCCCAGTAACAGTCGAAAACGTTATGTGACATTTTAATATATTTTGGGGAAGACTTTGAACTGATAACAATAGAAATCAACCAGATTTTTGTTATTATTTCAAACCATTTTAATTAAATATCCCCAATATTATTTATTTATGGAACAAATACGACAATGTTTCGCTTTGCTTGCGAGGAATTCGAAAACCTTCGGGCGAAGTATCAAAAGCACCTAAATTAAACGTTATAGGGGGTAGTATCATGCTAAAGTGCATAACAGCAGTTATTAATTCCATTTCTACCATGTTAATAGATGTCGTCAAACGTTTACTTGCATAGGCACATAGACTAAAAACCGTCATGCACTGACATCTAGCTCTATATACAAATATTACATTGGCTGCCTGAAACCTTAAAACAAGTTGAAATATTTCGTGAAAAACCTTTTTGGTACACAACATTTAAATGTTGTTAAACTATATATATGCTAGCTTTTATTTCTCTATCCAGATAGGTGATTTTTTATGGTGCTAATTCGTAAAGTAAGGAAAAATACACATTTTTGACATCACTAAAATATCACCCTAACAGCGCATCATACAAAATTTATTTTTAATCGATTAAGGCAAATTTGCACAATTTTATATACCCTCTCTTAATGTAGAAAGTTGCCACTTTTAAATGATATCTTGAAATTGTTGAAATAGCTACTAATTTTCGAAAATTACATACCTAAAGTTGCCATTATTTCACCCATACATTTCGCCCTGAAAATAACCCATTAAACATATTTTGATTCATTGTAAGATTCTCTCCAACATCAACGATCACATCATATAATTGTTTCCTTATTTTCTTAAATCTTTCATCATTATTTTCCTTAAAAAGGAGGTTATATAATTTAGTAAATTGTTACGAGATACGAGTATAAGAATGAGCAGAAATAAAGTCAGAAATTGTTTTCAATTTTGATAATTCGGTCTCTTTGTCGAGAATTTTGAATAAAAGGAAGTTATCTATTGTATACCTTTAGATTGCTTTTCAGTAACCTAAGGATACCAGATATGGTATTAGATATGGCTCCTAGTAGAAGATTGTGATAAGTGGTGTATTATGGATAACTAGTCAAAAGATCACTAATTCCAATTTTGGGACATTAAATACATTCAAAGAAGTAGTGGGATTTAATTAATCCCAGCTCCTTTGGATTATAGCTTACTTTCTATCTCACTAACAGTGCCGGAAAAACCAATCAATAGAAGACGAATTTTGGGTTACGATCCAATTCGTAAATGATGAACTACGAGCTGTATTTAGTATGTTCATTCCTTTATATTACCACTCGAAGAAACCGTTTTTGGTTGTCTGCAGAGGCTTGCTATATATTCAGTACTTGTAATACTTATAGTAATTTGGTTACAAATTTGGTTCTTTATAACAAGAATGAAATGTGTATTTAGATGTTAATAGCAAGCAAGCAGGTACCGAAAACACTTCAACTGATTTATCCAAACTCATTCGCCGGCCTAGGTTGCTCTGCTTCATATACAATTTTAGAGACAGCTATTACATATTCGCTGAACCTCATTTTAGCTCACGAGCCCTCCTATTCGCTTTCCGTCCGGTTGGCTATTAACGTGTGCTCAAGCAGACGACGCCCCTCCCCAATAACCCCCATCATTTGTACAACTTAATCTTTCTCGGTAAGTATCGCTTACGGTACTGTAACAATCGCCCCAAGGTTGCTGCACTGATCTGACGGCATTGTAAAAGTAATATATCCTGACTTTGACAGTAGTTTATACTTTTAACTGCTGCTTTAGCCATGAGATAATTATACTTTTAGATCATTTAATTAGAATTTCGATTCATTCCATTATACCTTTTAACATTGTTACGACCTCATCTTGACACGTTAAATGTTAATTCCTTTTTATTAAAATTTAGTTGCATATACCTTGTATATATTTTTCGATAATTTTGTTGTTGTAAATAACAAAATCGTTATTCTAGTGAATAATAATTCTTTCGGTTATTTCAGTATTTGAAAACGGTTGCTTACAATTTAAACAATTTAG
This sequence comes from Phrixothrix hirtus, assembly GCA_024586415.1. Classification (NCBI taxonomy): domain Eukaryota; kingdom Metazoa; phylum Arthropoda; class Insecta; order Coleoptera; family Phengodidae; genus Phrixothrix; species Phrixothrix hirtus. The sequence continues at coordinate 8,971 of JAHWXV010571298.1, read as the reverse complement.
AAGTATTCCTTCAATTAATTTATCCTCCTTGTCACATATATTTGAAATTAGAAATCCTTTTTGAAGGTTTAAATTCGATGGTTTGTTATCTTCCACTTTTGCTACAGCATTTTTAGTATGAATTGCTTCGATGCCTTTCTTTGTTGCATTGTTATACGTGCAATGGTGCATTCTTAAAGTTTCTACATTTTCTGCTATAGGCGTTGTTCATAATTCGTACAAAGCTAAGTTTTAATTATTTGGTTAGTAATTTCCTTTTATTTTACATTCTTTAGCTCGACCTTTCGGACCATAATTACCTGACGTTTTATGTCGTTATGTGACCTACTTATCCAGAATGGACGTCTTTCGTATGAAATGGCGATGCGCTGTCAACACCATTAATAAAGGGATAGGTGCATGCTTTACTGATCGAAGGAATCTTAGCAAAGGTCGTAAACAGCTATACTATTTAATTAGGTGTTTTTGATTATACGAACTTAGACTTCTCAATGATTTATTTCCTTGACATTCCTTATCAAGAAGCAATGTAACTTAACGACGACCTAATATTAATGTAATCGTCATGCTGGAGTAACTAAATAATTATGTTAATTATGGCTTGGAATACTCGTTCGCAAAAAAAGATGTTACCAATTGACTTTTTGTTACGCTTAGCTCTACAGGTGCTTATCTTTTTGAATGTAATAACTTTGTATTTATAAAACTCACCTTAAATTTATACATTTAAATTCGAAATTTTTCTATTAGCTACACTATGTACCATTATATTAACTACTGCTTACATAATTAAATTTTCTGCATTTTGTAAAATAACTGCATCAATGGTGTTCTCGTGCGAATTAGTTATATCAAATATGATATCAATTATGAAACATATGGCTTTTCAATTAGCGTAAACTATAAAAGTTGAATTATGAGCCATCTAATGTATTATTTTTGTTCACCTTTTGATCTATACAGTTTTTATGTATAACACACCGAGGGTAAAGCTTCTTTAGAGAAGAAAACAGCTGGTTTTTCTTGAATTATTGCACAATGTAATTTAGTTTGGAATGATATTAGCTTACTTTAGATTTGTACGTGATTTTGATATTACGTACATTACATACAAAGCTATAAATGAAATTTTGGCATTAACTTTTAGTTTAGTTGCTTTCAATATAAATGATGCTATTATTATCAAACCATTTTCAGTAACTAATTTTAAATATACAAAATTTATATCAGTTTTAATCTATAGAAAGTGTTTCGTTTACTTCTATTTCGCTTGAAATTTTATTTGAATTTAAGTATGTTCAATGTTGGGTATAGTAGCAATGATATAACTGAATTAGATTCGTGTTAGCGTTAATCTATTTAAAGCATTTCAGTAACCTTTAGCCTTACAAACGTGTCCTTAACCAGGATATAAATTAATATTATCTATTGTTATTTATTTTTTAAATAAGAATGCTATGTTACACTCTTTTATTGCTGATAGTATGTAGTAAATGTCTATTCTGTTGTTGCCATCAGTTTTTTCTAATTTGTCGTATCCTATTTTTTCCATTTAAGTGAATTTATGTTCTCTTTAGGTACGATTACTACAGATGCGTTACATTGTCTCCGAATAATTATCAGGTATTCATCTTGTCGTTCTGGTATATTCCTATTGCTACTGAAGAATGTCTGGCGCCCTACTTTGTTTGCTGTCTTTCTTACTTTTTAGGAAACCTTCGACTAAGTGAGTACCATGAACTTCCGACGAGCAGAAAATTTTTAACAACTTGGGCCATACCATACCCCCCTCCCTACTTTATCGCTTGGTTCTGAGCTAGTAAACGTGGTAACATACTTTGATTTCTAATTATATGTTTTCTTCGATTTTCATTGCATGTTAGTTTACCTTATTGATATTAAAATTTGTCTACATTTTAAGTTGAAATTAAATATGAAATTACATTCTATTATCGTAAGGAATATTGTAATTCTTAGGAAAAAAATGTAAATATTCTCATAATACAGCAACTTTACATTTTTAGAATCTGACCACGGAAATGAAGAAAGTGACGTATTACTTTAAGACGACAGGACCCTTCCTGAAAATATAACACAGTCTATACAAAGGATATATACTAAGCAACCACGAATCTTAATAAGACTCGTAATTAATAATCCTCAACTAAGTAGAGTGGTGGAATAACAAGATACTAGTCAATAAATGTAATTGTACAAACAACAACACTTCAGAACAGCTAATAACCATTAGTAGTTGAAGCTGGCCCAAATAAAAAAATAATAATAAAAGGCATTGGCTCTATGCCACATAACGTTGCTTTGGGTTTTACAAATTTATAAAGTCGATGAAGGTATTGTTGGATTATTGTCTTTAATGATGACTAAGTGAAATACTGTTATTGTGAATGGAGGAACAAAACGTAGTAATCTTAGAATCAATCGTGGAATTTTTCAAGGCGATTCTTTGAGTTCACTATGATTTTTCTTAGACATAAGTCCACCTTCGTCATTATTAAATGATACAAACGCAGGTAAAATTAATGTTAAGAACTCTCATTCGACGCTAAAGTATCTACTCTATATGGATGATTTAAAATTATACCCCAGATCTAAGTTACAGCAGAAAAATTTAACAAAGACGTCAAATTTATTTAGTGACGATATTTGCAAGGAATTTGGTTTAGAAAAATGTTCAAAGTTATATATTCAAAATCGAATATCGACCAGTGAAGTTGCTGCTGATGATTCAGATATTCCATCTTTAGCAAAAAGTATGTTAAGTAAATATTTAGGTATAAAACAAAATTTATTGTTAAACCAAACAAATTTAAAAACACAATTTAGAGATAGATATATTTCGACCTTGAAATTATTGCTATCAACAAAATTAAATTTAAAAAATTTATTTTCGATAATAAATAGGCTATAGGCTATTCCATTGTGAACTTATTATTTTTGAATATTAAAGTGGTTGGAGACAGACTTATATAATCTTGGCACCAAAACTGGAAATTGCTTGTACAAACATCGATATTTGTATCCCAATTCTGCGATTCAAAGATTGTACCTATCAAGAACTCAAGGATAATGTAGACTTTTTAATATATTTAATTTGTGTAAATTAAAGTAACAGGACTCCGCGAATACTTTTACAAACTGAAGAGTTCCTTATTAAAGAATTAATTAAAGAGGGACTTAGATTTTCAGGTATAAATCTTGAAAGCGCCGAATCGAGATGCAGCATTTATTCTCGTTCCAATTATGAATCAAACTGGAAAAGAAAGGTTTGCATGGGAAGTATTCGGCGGCTTTACTTTCAGAATGAATCGACCTTAAGGTTTTATTAGTATGGTTAAATAGATGTATTCTGAATTTAGAATCAGAGGTATTCATGTGTGCAATACAACTTAGTAATTTCAACTAGAACAATAAATCTCGATTCCACTATTAAATGCAGACGTTGTAACTAGCCAAGTGAAACCATAGAACATGTCACTGCGGATTATTCAATTTTGGTACCCACCGAATACTTAAATAGGCACAAGCCAATTTGTGAGATATTAAATCATCAGATACCACGAAAAGTGAATTTGTTGGATAATTTCAGACCTTACATGCCGTACCCGGTTCTTGAAAATCTCAATTATACTTTATATTGTGCTAAGCAGGTTATGACTGATAAGAGAACTTACTTGTGGCAGACCTGGCACTATTCTAATTAATTGGAATAAAATGGTTTTATCGTTGTTCTACTGTCTAAGAATATCACAGTAACAGAAAATGAAAAATTCCCCAAGTATGGAAGGTTAGTTTTAGAGATTTTGAATATGTAGAAGTTTAAAGAAGTTTCTATCATACCAATTGTTATATCAGTTATATCAGTCTGGTATTTTGTAACTTGAAATCCCACGCAGCAAAATTAGGACTTAATCTTGCCCTTCTTAAAATTATTGAAAAAGTAGTTCTTTTAGAAACGTGTCTCATTATTAGGAAATTTTTAATATTAAATTAAATTAATTCTTAAATTATACTTTAAAATTTTGAAAACGTGTTTTAAATATTATTGTTTATTTTAGCAACAAGATCCACTTTATATGTTTAGATTTAGACCTTGTAATTAAAATAATTATAGAAATTAAATATTAAACAGGTAAATGTTAGATGATTGTATTTTCCCCTATTTGATAACCACATTATGCATGTAAATTTAAAATAAATAATAATAACAATAATAAATTATATTTATTTTCCACTAAATTAATTGCTACATTTTATTTTACAATAGAAGAACAAGTAAATTAAACGGAAAAAGGACACGGTTTAACTTGACCACGTACGTAGTGCTCATTTGATCTTCCTTTGTCCCCATTTTGCGCTATAAGATCTGGAGTTAAATTTATATTAGACCTAAAAGGAAAATTTAGCTATAAATGTATTTGCAAGTGGAATTAAAAATTCAGAAATAAAAACAGTAGTTAGAGCACAAAATTATGAAAGTTGAAATTAAACATGAGCGCTACTATACAAATTAATTAATTATAAATATCGGATTAAGTGTAAATACAGATTTGTTAATGCAATTGACAATAATAACAATACCTTGTTGCCCCTGGAATAATTACATAATTGCTACATCATCAAGTCCAGAGTTCTTACATTTATAGCTGAAACTTTTATAAAAACCTTCTGAGTTGACGTTTATTATTGTTTATAGGGAATGCTTCCTTCTATATTTCATTCTACTTGTTTAATTTATAAAATGATTTATTAAATAATAAAAAATATCGTACTTGACTTACGAAAATAACAACAAAGTTAAAGATACCCATTACCATAAACTGCTCTGTTAGATAAATTATGGGATTCCGTACGCGATCAACTAAATTAGTTAAAACCTGAAAAATGTCCTAAATAGATATTCAAATACATACTAGAATTAGTTTCTAAATAAAAAAAAAACATCTATTTCAGTTCTACAATCAAAGTTGAATTCAAACAAAAAGTATTACCAGAAGAGAAAGTAATTCAACCCTTGGATAAATTGTAGTTATTTATCTCTTAATTGGAGAATATTAAAATAAATTAAACAAAATTGCAACAAGGTAAGAGCCAGAGTTAGATTGTCATAGCTAATTCTCTATAAACATTTTTATTACGTTTATGAAAGAAACTTATTAACTAAGTAAAAATTTTGACAGGCAATGAATTCGCAACAGAAAAAGAAAATCTATAGCTCAATATGAACATCGCGACGTGATGATATTAATCATATCTAGTTTTATAAAAATTGCGTTTTTCCAAGAGGTTTTTCATACTTAGAAACTAAAGAAATTGGAGGAGTAACAAATAAAATATATTTTCTCCAAATTGTTTTAAACATTTTAGGACTGGCTTTTATATTTCATTTAATTGAATAGAACTATTCATCTTGCGACAGTTAGTCGATATTTATTAACTTACTTCGTTTGATACGTTAATAGAAGCAGAAAGCGAAAACGAATACGACCTAAATCAGTTTTTAAAAGCGTACATTAAAACAAATGACGCGGTATAACACACCATGAATCAATTAAAAGACTTAATTTTTATATCTTGGAATGAGTGTTTGAAAATCACATTTAACACTTGCGAATTTTTATTGAAAGTAAAATAGGGAATAGTAAAATGGGATTCAAAACAATCAACTATTCCTATTGAATGTGGTTATTGTAAGTATGACAAGTTAGATATTGATTTCCAGTTTTTAAATTTTAAAATGTTTTAAATCTTGCAAAAGGGAAAAAGTCTCCGCGAAACTGCCGACATTTGATAATAAAAGTTTTAAATTGGTAATTTTATTAAATTTTTAGGTAATTATTAAAAAAGAAAAGAAGTGGATGCTTTATCAATTGAAAAAGCAATCATGATAATATTTTTAATATTTTAATATAAATATTAAATCTTTGAAACAAACTGCTCTATAAAAAATTATATTAAGGAATGTTTAATTATGTAAATATACATAATACTAAAATCAGACAAAGCAATTGTAAATAATACCTAAATATGAAACGTTCAAGCATCAAAATTAGAACGACTAGTACTGCTCCTGGGGATCACGATCTGCCCCCTGCCCGCAATGGATTATTATGTAACGAACATTATAATTAATAATTTATCTTTTTTCTCGACTAAATCCACTCATATCAAACAATGACGAGAAACAGTATAACTTATAGATAATATTCCAAAATGGATTTGCGGATAAACAAGGAATAATGTAAAATGTTATAGATAACAGAGTAAAAATGGGCAAAATCTAATATTTCACTGTAAATAATCATATCCCTTCGTAGTAAAATTTTTTTACTCGTAGATTGCCTACTTTAAGGATTTGCAATAGAACAGTGTTGAAGAAGACGTCAATAGATTATTTTAAAATGCTAAAAAACGTTTAAATGATTGATATTTTATGAATTGTTTAATATTAAGAGAAGACTAGCAACTTATATGTGGCTTTAACATTTATTCTCCACCGTTTTTCATCTAAATAAATTGATTTGCGAAAAAAGTTAAACCATTTACACTAACTCTTACGTATTAATATCAATAAACTATATAATTTCTAAGTAATTCCAAGTAAAAATCGTAGTGTCAAATAAATAGTTTAATATAGGTAAAAGACCAAAAAATTGAAATGTTTTAAAAACATCTCAGCTAATTCAATAATGATGTCAAGTATCTAATTCAGTAGTAGTGTGAAGAATTCAAAGAGTCGTGCTCAGTGTATACTGATCTCACATACGGTTTAATATATTATAATAAAGACAAGTTGTTCGCGTACATACTCACGGAAAAATTCCTACGTGTGCAAGAAAAGCTGACCGGGTAAGCAGAGCGTGAACGTCCATGCAAAAATTACACTAATACGTTTAGACTAAAATTACGTTGAATATAAGCAAAATGTTTATTTAACAATAACACTTCTATAGATCTATGTCTAAAAACTGAAATTTTGTACGATATATTATTAACTGAATTCTGTTTAACTATGTTTAATATAATTGAATGCTATTATACAAATTTTCTAAAGTCTGTGCAACTCGTCTGCCCCATCCACAATCGCGTTATCCATAGATTAGTCAGGAGCTTAAGGCAGGTGAAGTATGTCGTAAATTTGTCTATGGATAGGAAATACACATAGTATATTTCTTATATCTTTACGTTTAAAGGATCTTCACACCAATTTGGTATAGCTTTTACTAGTTTCTGTTGGTACAATAAATAACATTTACTGAATGACTCTTACGTGGTACATCACTTTTGACTCTGGCGTGTACGTATTGATGTGTATCATGAATATATAACAAGATCCGCACTGTGTTCTCAAATACAGAGTTCACTAATGAGTTCACTGACGAAATTACAATTTACGTAATGATTTGGATAGGATAGTGCGATGGATGCTGAAATTAATTGCAACGCTACAAACATTTTTCGGATATGAATTTAAAACAATTGGTACCTTAAAAAATAACTATTCCCAAATATTATAAATACTAAAGGGGCATGGGTACGTAGAATATGGCGAATTTGTGCGTGTTCCTCATCTTTAAAATGGTGAAGCTAGTAAGGGATTCTATTGATTAAAAACATAAAGCGGGAATTTTTAAGTTCGCTAATTTCAGGGTTCATGAAATGGGAGCACTACGTTAGAATCAGATATATCTCAGTATGTAGAGTAAGAAGGGACAGAAGTATGCACTTAACATATTAACAATAATAGTTTATGTAAGATTTTCCTTAATGTAATTTTGCATCTTCAAGCTGACTGATGAGATATAGTATGGAAAAAACACAACATGAATTAAAATCTAATAATTTTATTGTTAATTACTTAATTTACTAGTCAACATAAAATCGTACTTTTACCCCACTATGGGGGCAAAAGTACGCAGTACAAAATATTTCATATGAATGTGAAATTTTAGCGAAAAAGAGGCAATAAACTTATTTTAACTTTAGTTATTTATAAAACAAATGAAAATATACATGCTTAAACAAAAAAAGCACAATATGTGTTGAAAAACGCAACAGTCACATTTAAAAGCCCCTTTTCCTTCATATGGAGAACCGCGTTTTCTGAACTTTCTTGCCCTTGTCTATCTGCTTACCAAAATTTTTTTTCTCAGTTTGATAGTCTCCAAAAACATTTCTTTTTGCCTTGGCTTTATTTTCCTCTCTCTTTTCCTATATGCCTTCTAATTCACTTTTTTGAGGAGTACTAGTTAGTATCGCGAACTTTTTTCCCTTACCCCTTCTTTAAGATATATTCTTTCTTTTTGGTAGCCGTAAAATTTGCGATGGCGAAGTAAGGCCAGATAGATCCTTTACTACTATTGAAGGTTCTGCTGCATGTATCTTAATGACCATTGATGGAACAGCAACTTCTTTTGAAGTAGAAGACCTTGTATTATCTTGAAAAACAATATAATTCGATTGTGAGGCAGTAGTTTGACTTGAATTGTCGTTCAATTACTTAAAAGTGTGCTCATTAAATAGTTGTTGCTGATTTGTGCCGGCAGAAGGCAAAAAGTCTTCTTCCGTAAACACTGATGGATTAAATGGCGAAATTTCGCAAATCTGTCACGGTCTCACCTTTATCTTCAATTTATTTTATATTAATTCTAGTAAGTACATTTAGTACGCCATGTATATAGATATTTAAAATTTCGTTTTGAATGTTTCTGAGAATATACGTTAGTAAGTAATTATTTTTCTTATATTAATATTCCACGAATGAAGGTCGAGGTCAACTAATAAACCTAATTTTGGAATTTATTAACCGATAGGTGCTGCCGGCTGGTGACGGAATTTGCGAACTTAAAATTCTTTTTAAAATTTCATGCTGGTTAAAAATACGTTTTCTTATCGAACACTTGTGCTCCGATTGTTAAAATACTAACGTGCAAGGTTTCGATTTATTTTTCGT
>JAHWXV010571280.1:0-10046 GCA_024586415.1 Phrixothrix hirtus | reverse complement strand
TTCTCCTTTACGGCATCTTTCACAGCATCATTCCACCATGCATTCTTTTTTGACTTTCCAATCGTACTCACTCCGCATACTTTAGTTGCACACTCTATCAATTTATTTTCACTATAAACTAAGGTTAGCTGAAACCAAAATGTCAAAGTGTTGCATTGGTATTAATTTTTTGTTCTCCTATATGGATTAAAAACATGCGCTTAGACTGAACCTACAATAAGGAAGCAAAATGATTTGAAACAAATTAGACTGATCGAGGATGAGACTGCAAAGTATTTATATTTAATTAAAATTAGAAAGCTGTCAAACATTGGAAACGCAAAGAAACCAGCAGACTACAGGCGCCTTTCATCATTATAATAAAGAGTGCATGTAACTTTAATCCGATGTAAGATAGTTTTCTTCATTTCCCTCTAACTTTGTCTGGTTTTTACAAACTAACAGCACTTAGTAGAGAAGATAATATCAGAATGAATTTAAAAACATCTGCGCTTAGACATTAGAAGAACCATGTGGGAAAAGTTGTTTTTATTCAATTTGTCACAGGACGATATGACAATAACGCATGTGGCAGAAAACACAAGTGTTTAACCACGGCCGGCAAAGCTTCAGTCGAGCGAGGTGTTGTCCATCGGTACTGAGAGGCTAAACACTGCAGGAGTAATAAGTCTAAATCGGTAAATGTGGGCGCTACTGTTCTCAAGACGACTGCAAACAAGCGGTGTTCGGAGAACACTCTGTATGTCATGATCTTAATGCCTTCAACGGAGGCAGGCGCTTAACGGTACTGCAGAAACTGGATTAAAACTGAAAGAAATATTCTAATGCTCAAGAGCTCATTTACTTATGATCACTTTGTATATGACAATCAAAGAAATAATGCTAGCTGAAGATTTAATTATTAGTTACGTTACTTGCAAAAATTGAAAGCGTACTGTGCATTAAATAAAAATAACTGAGGGCTGGTTTCGAGACTGACCACCCTATATGTACATCATTAACTTAATTAATTGAACTTTAGATTTCCATGCAAACTTTTATATTTACACAGAGGTAAATAAATGTCTTACGACTTTCGTGTCTAGAATATTATCAAATTATTATTTAATTTGGCACGCGCACTATATGTTATTAATGAACTTTAAGATTTTTGCTAATAAAAAGGTAACACAAATTTTTAAGAACAAGAACACCTTTATATAACTTTGTTTGTATTAAAATTCATACATAAAATCAATAAACAATTATGAAATTCAGCAGGTCTTACATACTAAACACATGGAACATTAGCTAACGGAATCTAGGCTCGGAACATTTGATCTACAAAAGCCGGCTGATTGTTATAGCTGGAATCGTTTAATAAAAGAAACTAGTCATAAAAAGCTCTAGATCTCCGCTAATGACATCTAAATGATACTACATATACAATCTATATTTAAAATGGATACCGAGGTAACGAAATGTTACAAGAAACACTACAAACTATAATACATCTTTATAAAATTTACAATAAATCATCTGGCGTTAATTTATATGTAAATACTTGAATTAGCAATCAACAATATCTATTATCAGAAGGTTATAATTCATTTTTCTTGGTTTATTTCCAATCCAAATGGTAGCAAAATAGGTTGCTTGATTAAGCTATGTAATTGTAAATTAAACGATCTTGTAACTATAACCAAATTATTGTTTTTAAGAAAATCAAATACTTCGGGTCCCTTTCCTGACAAAATTATATGTGGAGAGCGGTAATGCGGTAATCATAACTTTGTTGAACACAAAGCAGCCGCCCCTGTGTTCTAATTACATTGAAGGCCCCTTACGGGTGGTAATACGAAATGGTATCCATGTAACGCTTGTCAATTTGAATCATAAATAATTTGGAAGCTCCGCCTTCAGAACCAGGGTCAAGTTGATAAATTATATGAATAAAGACATTCAAAATCTAAAAATTAGAAATACACGTCACTACTCGCAATCAAAAATTCTCTCCCAGAACTAGATTGCTTAAAAATTGTTTACTAGCTTCTACTGACTAAAAAGAAATATGTTTTCAACACACCGTCTTAAACATGCATATCTTTCAACTTTTTCGAAGGCGTCGTATCCTTAGCCACGCCTCGCCATTATATTGCGGTACAATTAATTTTTGAATAAGGTTCTTGCATAAATGTATACGTTATTTATTTGATATACTACATATATGTTTTTCGCATGCATATCCAGCTGCAAGGGTTACCTTCGTATGTGTTATGCTAAGGCTTAACAATGTAACCAGCGACAAGAAATGAGATCACTGTCTGTGGGAATGAAAAATAATCGACTTCTTTTAATATAACATGTTTTTAGTATTTGACTTTGCAAGGAATAATTTTATATTTATAATACGAGATGGATCTAAACAGTTTCTGATTTTTACTTCTAAATCCCTTAGCAACACAATTTATTTCTGAATTTAAAAGTAATTCTACTAATTCTACTTTAATTAAGTTTATTTAATGCGTAACGTATATAAGTATGCATCATTAATGCGTTAATATTATTCAAATGTCCATAAAACGCAGCAAGAGCTGACAAATTTTCATCACAATTATTACAAATATGGTATAAGACAACAGTAAACTTTCTTTTTCATTATAGATATACTAATAATGGCTTCAAATGATTAAAATATTGCTTACGTTTATTTAGAGAACGTTAATTGGACAAATTACTGGCTACACAATACACTGCATAACTTGAGAGATTTTCCCTGATAATTCGCTTCAGCGTATTTTTTTCCAGAACAGCCGAAAAGTTCACGTAAAAGGGTTTTGAAAAAATTGTTAGTGCGTTTTCGAGAGAATCGCAAAAAACTTAAAAATGGCAAGAATAGAAGTGACACTTTCGGTCATCCGATTTTAATTGAATTCATGATATCGTATTTCTGGAGGTGGTAAATTTCGTTTTTGGACGCTGTCTAGTTTTTGACTTTAAGTACTTGCCTTACTTGATTTTCGGAAATTTATTAAAGAAACCGTTTAGTTCATATATAGTAAAATGGAATTAAGTGGAAAACTTGTTAAAGCCGATTTTCAGAAAATTGCGAAAAACTAGAAATTCAGAAAATATTTAAAAATGACTGAAATAAAGTGGTAGTTCTGACTGTTCTATTTCAACTAAATTTTTGATTTAAATAAAAAGGTAGGTGCGACCTCACATCAAACGCTTTACTTTTACTTTATTTTACTTTTACTTTCATAGTTATTTTATTCAGAGTTAGCAATAAAAGTACTTCTGAGGAACCGCTTAGTTCGCATGAAAGGGTATTATAAATGGTTAATAAATGTAGTGGTTTCTAATAAATCGTGACAGTGGATTTCTAGAAAATTGCGAAAGTCCAAAAAATTACAAGAGTAATGCGGGACTTGTCGTGATCCATTTTAATCAAATTTTTGCAGTTACGTGTTCGGATGGCTACAAACTTATACGTACAATTTTGTTTATTTATGACTTTTCGTTTTCAAGATATCTTGCTCACACACAGGTAGGCACATATGGACGAATTTTTAAAAACATGACTTTCGGACTCAGCGGACCCGAAAACGTGTACTAAATATGAAAAATTATTGAATGACTAAATATCAAAACTGCCATCGATGTAACCCAGACCTCCTCTTAAGTTTCCAGAAATTTAGTTATCCATTATTTTCGAACTATAAAATAAGACATTGATTAGCTTAATTTTAGCAATAATTTATCATGTGACACGCCAATTGTGGATTAATATCGGGATAACATTTTATAATCTGTAGCTGTGAACTTTCGATTAAAATGTTGTCTAGTACAAGACAAATAAGACTTCATCCTGCTGCTACTACCACTGCTCACTAACTTATAACGCACAATATGCATATTCTATACCAACTTGCACGATCTCCAAACAATGCCCAGTTAAACATGTTTGGAATACGGCCAAAACAAAAGTTGTTGCTAATCAGGAAATCATCTGAAACCAATTTAGATCTTTAAATATAACAGGTAACAAAAAATACTATTAAATAATTTTAGGGCGCATAAAAAAATAGTTCCTATAAGCCTGCCTCTAAAGCGCGTATTAAGAGATATACCGTCCTTTGAAGGTTAATTTTTACACGAATGGACGGGAAATTATGATATTTTGGTTATCCATATAGCTTTTAAAGCTGGCTTGTTGTAAATAGTGTTTATAAATTCGCTGCAGAAATTGTAAATCGACGTGAACGTAAGGTATCTGTTTGTCCTAATGTCTTGGTATGTAGTTTTGTCTTAATTTTCAAAGAGTGTATTTTATAGCAAAAAGGCCCTCTTGTTTCATCTCGCTAGCTACATTCGTTCTTGAAAGAAGCTAGTCTAAATCCTATTTTGCGTTCTACTTTGCGGTTAGAAATTTCTCAAAAACTTAACCGCAAAAGAATTGCAATTTTCATTGCTTAATTTTTATTGCTTATTGATGAGTGTTAGTGGCGTTTTGTAGAATGAGTGACTTTTTGACAAATTTCTAACCGCAAAGTAGAACGCATCACAATTTAGACTTGTTTTTTTCAAAAACAGATGAAGCTATCGATATGGAACGAAAGCGGATTTTTTATAGTAAAAGTCACGTTCTTTCAAAATTTTGAATAGTAATTATGAAAGAACTGCACCAAAAGATAGGACCCTCACAACTTATGCAACCTTTCGACCACTAGCGTCAGCTTAAAAAAATACGTATGAAACTAAAATTTCAGTATTCCTGTGTACGTTTAGAAAAAAATAAATAATAACCATATTTCTAGGTTCACATTTAAAACGATGTATCTCCCTTAGCTTGCATTTTAGGGGGAATGTTTATGAGAACTTTTTTTTATTTTGGCAGCGAAATTACTTTTGACGCCCAGTATCTTCAATTCCGTTGCAACCATCTGTTACTGTCAATGCCGACACGATATATAGCAATTTTAAACACAATAGTAGGTAATACTAATGCGTGTCTTGGAATCAGATTTGGCCATCAAATGAAGGTAACCTGTCTTATCTAAAATCGTACAGCATTAATCAAATAACCAAATTTCGTTGATACTACGAGTTCAAAACATTAAAATTAGGTTAGATGAATATTGTTCTCTTGAGATACTGGCTAGTGAAGGTTTTTGAGCTTACTTATGTTATACTACTATTACTACTACTATCAATCCTGCCATTCCCTTAGCGGGGTAGGCAAAACCCAGTATCAAGCCCCCACCTTCACAACCACAGCATGAACCATACCCCTCTCACCAATAGCGCTACCACCGCCCTTCACAGCAACTCCCAGCACTATACAGTATCCACACTACCTTACTGTTACCCACTGATCCTACTATCTCTACTATCATCAATTCACTATCTTTCTCCATTACTTTCTATACTTACATACTCTTTTGCTTCCATTAAATTTATACAACGTTTTTAGCAACCTCTCCTATTCCTTGTGCTATCTATTGTCTTTACTTTTACAATTTCTTCACTCATATTCAGCGACATCTTTCTCGGTCTACCCCTGCCTAGTTTTCCTTTCATACTTGGCTCATATATTCTCTTTGTTAAGCGTTCATTACTCATTAGTTCCACGTGCCCAAACCATTTTAACGCACTTATTTCGTACAGTTCAGATAGTGTCTCCTTCATTTGGCATGAATCCATCCCCTAATCATTCCTTACCCTATCACGTCTCGTTTTGCCACACGCAGCTCTTAGGTACCTCATACTTACGGCGATCATTTTACTCAAACTCTTCTTCTGACCCAGGTCTCACCCAGGTATCACTGCCATATAAAACAGTTGGAACAGATACACTATTGTACACACCATTCTTTGCTTCCATACTTAACTGTTCACTCTTGGTTACTGACCACACGCTGCCAATTATTCTCCTGTCTGCATTCACTCTGTTTCCAATTTCACTCTCTACTCGCCCATCATTCGCAAACATTCTGCCAAGGTAAGCAAACTTATACACATGCACAATTATCTCGCTATCCAACATCAGCTGAGATATTTCCTTTTCATCTTTCCTATTGAATACCATTGTCTTTGTTTTGCCGTTATTGACTTTCGGATCCACTCTTTCACTCACTTTTACAAATTTATTCAACATTTGTTGCATTTGGCTCATACTTTTAGCTACTACGAGTAGTACTTCATCATCTACATACCTCAACAGTTTTACATCTTCGCTGCATATATTTATAGCACGCAAGTCCTCAAATGCACTTCTCACGCATTTACCTTTAAATATATTAAACAGCCAAGGAGACATCACACATTCTTGTCCCACACCTTGTTAAATTTTGGAGTACTCACTAACCGTACCATTCACTCTCACGCATGACCTTCTACCATCATACATACATTGCTTTTATTGCATTCAGTAGTTCTCCCTTTATACCATACTCCGTCCGAGTTTCGCACAACTTGCATCTATTCACACTACCATACACTTTCTCTAAATCCACAAATACACAATAAATTTTCTCATTAACATGCAAAAACTTCTCCGCCATTTGCTGCAAACTAAATATTTGGTCCACACACCCTCATCCAGGCAGGAACCCACACTGTACGTCCCATATCGTCCTTTCAGTATTTATGCGAACTCTGTCAATTATCATTCCACCAAACGCCTTCCCAGCTACCCTTAATAAACTTATAGCTCTATAGTTCTTGCGTTCAGATCTACCACCTTTGCGTTTGTGCAGAGACATGATTATAGCACGCTTCCAGTCCTCTGGCACTCTTGCTAATTGAATACAAACATTAAATATGTTGCACAATCATTCACCTAGTCTCATACCGCCATTAACGTTTCGTTTGTAACTTCAACTACTCCTGCAGCCTTCCCATTTTTAAGCCTTTTTTTGCATTTCGTGCTTTTTCCACGCCTATACTCCTATCATTCTCTTAGATTTTATTTATTCCAGCGTTTCCCACATTCACACTTATCTATCCCTGTTGCCATACAGCCCTCTAAAATATTCTTTCCAACGCAACATCACTTTACTTTCATCCCACTCCATTTCATTCTCGCTAAACCCTATTCCGTTTACTCAGTTCCTTACACCCTGCTTCTCATTCCTTACCCACTTCCAAAATAATTTTTTATTACCGTCAAAATCATTCTGCATTCTTACTCCTTTCTTCACCCTCAGACTCTCTTTACACACCTTCACAACTTCCTTTGCGCGCTTATTTTTAATCCGATGCGCTTTCAGTTGATCCATTCTGTTCTTCTTATCTTTGGTTTCAATCATTCTCCTATATATTTCTTTCTTCTCCTTTACTGCACCTTTTACGGCATCATTCTACCATGCGTCCTTTTTTGACTTTCAAATAGTACACACCCCAAATACTTTAGTTGCACACTCTGCCATGATGCCTTCCAACCTCTTGCATTCTCATGCATTCGATGCCACCTTTTCCAATTTCATACTTCCATTTAGATTCTTCTGATGACATTCTCTTTTCTAGATTTTGTACGTATTCCACACACACATTCTCCTCCTGCAATCTTTCCACTTTCACTATAGTCTTTCTTACAGCTGCCTTCTTCTTATATACCCACTTTCTACCGAGTTCAATTCCTAACATTACCAGAAAATCATCAGTCCCACATTTAGAACCTTTCATTACTCGTGTGTCCTATACCAATTCGCGTAACTTCTCATCATAAACGATTAAATCAGTCATACTTTTAGGCTCTCCTCTCTGCCACGTATACAAATGGATATCTTTATGTTTAAACCACGTATTCGATACAAACATGCCCTTTTCTAAGCATAGCCCAACTAACACTTTCCATTATCACTCGTTCTGGGATCGCCGTAATGTCCAATTACAGGATCTATGTTTTCTCTTCTTACTCCCACCCATCCATTTAGTTTACCTAGTAAAATCACTCTATCAAAAGTCTATCCAAAAGGTTTCACCTTCATCCTGATTATCACCATTCACCGGCGCATAACACGCTACAACCATTACTTTTCTGATGCCTATCTTCATTCGAACCCAGAGTAGCCGGACAGACACCAATTCATACTCCCTTATATGCGTTTTAGCAATTTCCCTTAAAATAGTATACGTAATGCACTAACAGACTCGGGTATGAATGTTATGTACTGTTGTTTTTATTTAAATCTATTTGTTATAAATGAAACACTTTGTAATAAATTCAAGAACCATGATTTATTTTATAGCATTATGGATAAAATTAAAATTAACAAAAACCCCTAAAATTATAACAAATGTTGAATGTACTGTCCATTTTTATTCACACACACGTTTATGCGAAATTTCAAATTTTCAAACACAATTTGTAATACTCTGTTATTTATTTCTTCACATGTTATTGTATTATTTTTTAGATCTTTTATTGTATGCACTGCAGCTCTGAACACAGAATTTTTTAAGTATAGAAAAATAAGGAAGTTCAACGGGCTTATTTCAGAACATAAATTCTACTTAAGGTATTTAGCTTTCGAAATGGCGTGTAATCATTTTAATTATAGTTTTCAATTTTAAATTCACCGAGGATTGTAAAAAACGGACAAGTTTGTATTTTTCTAAATATAAGGATGCTTTAATTGCAAATATACATAATTTAATGAGATTTTAAGGTCATTGCCTTTTTTACTACTAACTTCATGCTAGATGAGGACGATACCTGTAAATGAAATTACTATAGATATAAGCATTTGAGTATTAGTAGAAGCACAAGCTGTCAGTTTCTAGGTACATCCACAACATAATTGTAAATTTTTGAATCGTTCATATTATTTAAATCATTTTGAGATCAGAGATAAATATCTTCTAGTAAAGCACAATGAAAGAGATAAGCGTTATTTATTCGGGCTAACCACATGCTATCAACATTTAACACTCTCGTGCACTGCAATGGAGCTGATACTCAAAATATAAAGCGAACTTTATAAGGGTAAATTGATATAAAATTAAGCACATACCTTATATAAATACTAGTGGCTTCTTTATGGATGGACTACTATTGTAAACTCTCTCTTCGGAATTTTGTTGTTTGCAATAATATTTAACCTTAATGCTGTTGATAAGATCTGGATTATGAAATTAATTGTAATTTAACAAACAAATAAATAGAATAATCGCTTCATAAATATTCAATGAAAAGTGTGCGAAGTTTATAAATATATGTGGAACGTTTAGTATCTACCATTTCTCACATAGCAGATATTAGAGTATGTTGTCACTACTAACAATGCTTTTCCATTTTATTATCCAGCAAACTATCAAATTTCTTTTGATTATGTTTAATAAATAGAACCAGCTGGGCTTCTTACTTGTTTAAGTTAAATACCTACAGAAGATTAAAATCCAAAGAAATTTATGAACATTGTCGCAGTATAAATTAGAAGTGCAAGTACTAAGGCATGGGCCAATCAGTAACGAATGTCTGCCTTAGGTAGGTGAATGGAGTTGAGGTGTTTAGATTGACAAGTTCATTAGAACCACCCAGCATATTAGGTGTCAAATCAGGGAGGCACCACTTGCTATATATTAGAATATGATAGATGCGCTCTGTATATGCAGATCCCGCTATAAAAGTATTAAAATTGTATAGGTAAATTAAGAAGTATTTCTTATAAATGATATTTATTTAAGCTTAATATTTACTTCATATCAGTAGAATCTGCTTCTTAGTAAATTATTGGATCATGTTTCTTTTTTAATAAATAATATTTTGTTCGCTAACGTACATTACTCCTTCATCAGAGCTAAATAAAAAAAATATAACACAGAACGAATTAGTACAATTTTAAATTTAACAAAAACATTTTTTTAGCCAATAAAATATATTTTATTAAAAAAGAAAAAAATAGGTATTAAATATTAAACTATATATATATATATATATATCAATGATATAGTATGGCAGAGCCATCTATTGTTTTCTTAGGAGTTTACATTGAAACAAATAAGTAGATTCCTCCTAATAGCAATGGCACGAATTTTGAAATTAATTCGGCCGGGTGAAA
>JAHWXV010571151.1:0-13093 GCA_024586415.1 Phrixothrix hirtus | reverse complement strand
ATACAATTTTCTGTAGTGATTGTGACGTTTATCAATCTCGCAACTTCGGATTATAGTGCCGTTATTTGCTTGATTGGGCCTCGGTTTTGGGAAAGTGGATTTTAAAAAAATACGATTACTAACAGAGTTGAATTGCAGAAACTTTGTTTGTCTACATTTGCTCTAAGCAGATATAACTATTTTGTATGGTTCTGCAGTTATTTATAAAGTTGTTCCATTGTTACCTAAATTGGAGATTACAATGTTGTACATTCACTGATTCATACATACTATCACTTGTAGCCATCATATTAATTGTACTTAATGTTCGTTTATTCTAAGTACATATAAGTAATTTAAAGTTTTTATTTGTTTTAAATTTATTCATGATAACCTATCTACTTTGGTAGCTTTCACAAATATGTGAACTTTAAGATCATTCATGAGTTTTTTACCTTGACTGTACCTTTAACATTGGAATACCTAATTGTATAATAAATATGTCATAAAAATTTATTTTAATTTTTAGTAAATTTATTAATGAATTACTTAATACTTTTATATTAAGCCATTATTAAAATGTTTGATCAACTATTGCTTTGAAATATGAATTGTATATCTTACGCTAGCTTATGATGAATAATAAGAATTAATTAATTGCGTTGCATGAGCTAATTTTTAAGACTACTTATTTATGTCAAAATTGACCAAAAATTTTAATAAAGTCTTGACTTGTAATTATGATAATACAAACACTAAATTTAAAAAATGAATTTAATATTTTGCAGCTAACAAAAAAGTAAAATATCGTTTTAAATATAAATTAAGAATAATCATAAAGGCACTTCTGATAATAAGTACTTGTCTGACTATAATAGCTTTTATTTGTCCAACTCTAGTCATAATAAATGGTAAGTTTGTATTATATCTATTAAGTTTTAAGCAAATTAAGACATATTTCAAATCTTCTAGATGTATTTCCAAAATCATCAAATTTTACAACAAGAGATGTAAACAATACACAATACATGAATTTTAGATTAGAGAATAAAACAGAAGTTAATAAAAATGTAGAGTCTGTTAATAATCATATTTTATTTAAAAGACATATAAACAGTGAAGATGGTTTATTTAATAATAAAATATCAAATGAATTAATCTTTAATAATGCCCTGCAACATAATTTGGACACTAGTAATACACATACCATAAGAAATGAAGTAAGTAAATACAAAAATGTTGAAACTAATACTTTCGTTTCCTCTAATTATTTCAAGCAAAATATAAATGGAAGTAATACACAACCACAATCAAATTTAGACTATAATCATTCTACAAATAAAGAAGATGACTCTATAACTACAAATCTATCGGAGTATCAAAATGTAACAAATAATCTTTATACAACCTCAACAGTACATAATAATTTTAATATTAATGATAGTATATTTGATGATAGTTATGGAACCAAAGCTGAAGATGATATAAATATTGATAAAACGCCACAACACCCAATGTTAACTTTTAAATCAAAATTGGCTTTGAAAACCATTATCAATACAGATAGTACACAAACATATGATTTTAACAGCAATAAAGATGAGGAAGATAATCAGTCAAAAAGTTCTAATTTAACTAAGGAATATACATCACGACTGAATAATATTTTTCCATCCTCAACTTTAAAATCGACAACAGATGTGATCATTACTACCAACATATATAGCACAAACCCTGATGATAAAAACATAAATGAGAACAAAAATGATGGAATTGGGCATTTGAAATCAGATTTAATCGCTATTTCTGAGAGAAGCCAAACTGAAGAAATTCAAATAACATCTTTAAAACCAACAACAGAGCCAAACGTGACTTATAACAAAATACACAAGAAAAATCATTATATAACGAATATTGTAACTGATATTACAAAAACTACATTATCAGAGAATATTGACTTAAGAGAAACAATGCCAAAATTAAATTCTGAAAACACTATGAATAAAAACAACTATAACAATTCTAATATTGACTTGACAGAATTTTCTACAGCAAAAGCAGATTCTGCAAATAGAATGAAGATAGAACACTTAAATGATTATTTTACTAGCGCTAAGAAAACTAATAACATTATATTAAGAAAACAAATCACAAATTTGGAAAATTCCCCCTCCCATTTGGCTTTACAGTCAAGCACTACCGATGTTGCAAATAATAATGAAGATTACCAAAATGTAGAATCAAAACCATCAACTTTACGAACATCAACAGAAACTGATACTACTAATGAAAGTCTAAGCATTGGTAGTGGAAGCAATGTACTCTTACACAATGAGAACGTCAGTTCACTAAATGATAATAAGATCATTCTAGAAATACCATTTACCAAAAACACAGATTTGAGAGAATCTTCTGTGATAGAAACAAATTCTGAAAGTATAATGAACATAAACAACTTAAATCACTATACTAATAATGAGAAGATTAAAGGAATTGCTATGTCAACGAAGCAAATCAAGAATTCGGTCACTTCAACTTTTCACTCCACTGCTTATGAAGACACCACCACCAGAACCAATGTTACAAGCAAAAAAGAAGGCAACAGAAATGTAGACATAGAACCATCAACATTATATAAACTATCAGAAGTCACCACCATTACAGAAAATCTACACAGTGCAGGCACCAACAGTGTAGGGCTAAATAATGACAAAACGAATTCTTTGGATGTCAATAAGGACGTGAAATGGTTGCCTTCTGTCAAAGATATTGCTGTAATAGAGACAGATTCTGAAAAAACAGCAAATAAAAAGAATTCAAACAATTATTATAGTGGTGTTGAGGAAACCAAAATGATTAATAGATCCACTAATCAAAATATAACATGGGATAGTTCTCTTCTCTCTTCAACTTTGCCATCCATCACTCTTCACATTACAAGGGACAGTGGAGAAAACCTAAATCTAGATCTCAACTCCCTTTCTGTATATAATACAACAGAATACCCCTCCATTAATGATACACAAAGTAAATCTATCAATGGTGAAATTCCCAGTGGTGATACAAATAAAATTTTGAATGCTAATTATTTGGATATCAAAGGAACTCCTTCAATCATGAATATTAATTTTTCGACACCTTTCATTTCCGAAGCAGATTCTGAAAATAGAATAAATACAGAAAATTCAAAGTACTATGATAGTGAACATAAAAAATATGAAGATGTTACTATGTCGACATATGTCACAAATGATAAAGAAGGAAGCCAAAATGTAGGTATAGAATCAATAACTTTACGCACACAAACAGAAGTTTACAGCACTGAAGGAAATTTACACAGTGGAAGCTTCAATGAAATGTTCACAGGCAATTTCAAAACTATTGCTTTGAATATGAATGAAAACATAAAAGAGTTGCTATTTACTAAAGGCAATGCTTTGACAGAATCTTTTGCAGTTGAAACAGATTCCTACAGCACAATAGATATAAACAACCCAAGAGGTTCTCTTAATAACATCAAGGAACCTAGAACGACTAGTTCCGTATCCTTCTCCGACACTCCTATTTTATCATCTGCCTCTATTTGTATTACAAAGACAAGCGAGGAAAGCACTAATGACCTAGAATTGTCAGATATTTATGTTATAACAGAATCTATCCCTAATGATATCCTAGAAAGCAAAACACTTCACAGTGTAGTCCCCAATAGCGATGTCATAAATGATAATAATGAAAATTTAGATGATAAAAGAATCATGGTGTCAGAAAATAGTGATTTAGCAACACATTCTGTATTTGAAACGAATTTTGGAAGTAGAATAGATATAAAGCATTCAACGAATTATGGCAGTTTAGATAAAGAAACTAAAGATGGTGATAAGTCAATAGCACAGAATACAAAACTGGATAATTCCATTTCCTCTACAACTGTACATTCCACCATAGGATTAGGAGCAATTACAACTGAACATATTACAAGCAATAAGGGAGGAAACCAAAATACAGATATAGGGACATCAATATCATATACACTAACAGAAGCTATTACAACTGAAATAAATTTAAACAGTGAAAGTACTAATAGTTTAATCACCAGCAATGACATAGCTACATTTTTTAATGTCAGTGAAGACAGAAGAAAGATACCATTTACTGAAGATATTACTAGGACAGAACCATCCGTTGGAGGAACTAATTCGCAAAATGAAATTGATATACATAACTCAAGAACTTATTACAGTGATATTGAGGAAACTAAAATGATAAACTACTTCTTATCCTCTCCATCTCCTTCAATTTTACCTTCAACTTCTATTTATAATACAAATAAAAGTAGAGAAATAGTGAATATAGATACTATAACAGAATCCATTACCAATAGTTATTTAGAAAATGACAACATCAAGAAGGTAACCTCCAATAGTGATACAAATGTATATTTTGATAGTAATAGTGATAATTTAAATGATGAAGGTATGAATAGAAAACGTTTAAGAAACTATGATGATGAAAATGAAAATTTTACAAATATTAGTGCTTCAACAATACCAAGCACAAAATGGGATAACTCCTACTCCATTGCAACTGCACAATCTACTAGAGAATTAGGTGCCACCACTATTGCACATATTGAAAGCAATAGTTTAGGAAACCAAAATATAAATACAAAACCATCAACTCTGCACACATTAATAGAAGTCATTTATAATAGAGAAAATCAACACAGTAGAAACCACAATAATATATATCTAAGCAAAACTAACAAAACTGCTTTTTTGAATGTCAATGAAAATATGAAAATGATGCCATCTACTGAAGGTACTTCTATAATGGAATCTTCCATTGTAGAAAGAAATTTTCAAAGTTCAATAAATACAGAAAAGCCAAGTTATTATAGTGATAGTGAGAAGAGTATAATGATTAGTTCCTTCTCTGCATCCCCCACCCCTTCGACTTTGCCAGCTGCCACTGTTTATGTTACAAATAATAGCAAAGAAAGCCCAAATATGGATCAGGAAACCTTATCTATATATACTGAGCCATTCTCCCATGATAATTTAGCAAGTAAAAACATTAACAGTGTGATTCCTAATAGTGATACAACTGAATCTCTGGAAGATAAAGATAATAATTTGGAGAATAAAGACAACTTAGTGACAGAGGAAACTAATTCAATGGTATTTCTCTCCAAGATGGGTTCTGAAAATAGAACAAATAGAGAACATCCAAAGAATTATGATAGTAAAGATGACAATATGAAAAATATTAGTATGTCAACACTACAAAATCCAAGATGGGTAAATTCTTCCTCCATTATAAATCTACAGACCACTACAGATTTAAGTACCATCACCACTCCACATGGTCCAAATGAGAAAGAAAAATACCAAAATACTGATATAGAAGTATCACATCTACATTCACAAACAGAAAGTGTAATTACTCAAGAAAATCAACCAAATAAAAACTTCTATGGCAAAACTGACCAAACAGTTTTTTTGAAAGCCAATGAAGATGTGAGACACATGTCACTTATTGAAGATATTATTAGTACAGAACCATCTGTTGTAGAAACAAATTTTCAAAGTAGAATAAATATAAGTAACACAGTAAGTTATTTTAGAGATGTCGAAAAAACTCAAAGCATTAATTCGTTCTCCTCTTCCCTTAATGCTTCACCATTGCCTTCTGCCTCTGTTTACAATACAAAGATAAGTAAAGGAAACCTCAATATTAATCAAAAAACATCAACTGTATATAGTGTAACAGAATCCATCACCACTAATTCTATGGAAGGTAACCACATCAAGAATAGTAATACAAATCTGTTTTTAGATAGTAATTTCAATGGTAAAAGTACTCAAGTATTAGAGGATCCTGAATTAACAGCATCTTTTGTCCCCAAGGCGAATTTAAATAGTAGAATGAATAAAGGGCATTCGAAGAATGAAATTACTAAAAATATCAACATATCAACATTACAAAGTACAAAATGGGATAATTCCTTCACCATAACTGCAACAACCAATAGAAATTTAGATGCCACCACCACTGTACATATTACAAGCAATAGAAAAGGAAATCAAAATGTAGATGAAGAATCACTAGCTTTACATGTGCTAACAGAAGATGTCAATACTGAAGAAAATCAACACAATGGAAATTCCAGTAGTATGATTCTAGATAAAACTGACTTTTTGAATGTCAATGAAGACATGAAATTTATGCAATCTACTGAAGGTACTTCTTTAACACAATCTTCCATTGTAGCAAGCGATTCCCAAAGTTCAATGAATATAAACAATGCAGTAAATTATTACAGTGGTGTTCAGGAAACTGAAATAATTAGTTCCTCTTCCCCCTCCTCCTCCTTCGCTTCTGGGACCTTGCCTTCTGCTTTTGTTTATGTTACAAACAACAGTGAAAATACTTCATCAATGTATACTATAACAAAAACCATCTCCAATAATAACTTGGGAACTAAAAACATGAATAGTGCGATTTATAATAGTAATACAACTGAATCTCTGGCAAGTAATGGTGATAATTTAGATGATGAGGATACCCTAATAGTGGAGGAAACTAATTTAGCAGCATCTTTTGCCTCCAAGATGGATTTTGAAAGTAGAATGAATAGAGGTCAATTGAAGAATGACAGTACTAAAAATATCAATACACCAGCAATACAAAGTACAAGATGGAATAATTCCTTTTCCAATACGACTGTGCAATCTAATACAGATTTAGAGGTTACCACCACTGCACATATTATCAGTGATAAAAAAGGAAACCTAAATGTAAATATAGAATCACCAATTTTATACACACCAACAGAAATAATCAACACTGAAGAAAATCAACACAGTGGAAGCCCTAATAGTATATTACTAAGTGAAACTGAAAAAACTGCTTTTTTGAATGACAACGAAGATATGCAAACTATGATATCTACTGAAGATCCTTCTTTAACACAATCTTCCATTGTAGAAAGGGATTCCCAAGGTTCAATAAATATGCACAAGTCAACAAGTTATTATAATAATGTTGAGGAAACTAAAATGATTGATTTCTTATCCTCCTCCAGCATACTTTCCAATTTGAGTTTTGCCTCTGTTTATGTTACAAAGAAAAATGAAGAAAACCTGAATATAGATCAGGAATCGTCAAGTACATATACTGCAACAGAGTCATTCTCCACAGAAAATTTAAAAATTAAAAACATCAACAGTGTGATTTCTACTAGTGGCACAACCAAAGCCTTGAATGGAAATGTTGATAATTTGGATGATAGCGATACCCTAGTATCGAAGAATATTGACTTAATAACATCTTTTGTCTCCAGGACAGATTTTAAAAGTTTAATGGATAGAGAACTTTCAAATAATTATGACAGTAAAGATAAAAGTACTAAAAATATTAATGTGTCAACAATACAAGTTGCAAGATGGGATAATTCCTTCTCAATTATGACCACACAAACCAATTCAGATTTAAACACCACCACTACTGCACTTACTACAAGTAATAAGAAAGAAAACCAACATGTAGATACAGAATCATCAACTTTACATGCACTAACAGTAATCATCAACACTGAAGAAAATCAACATAGTGAAAACCCCAGTAGTGTGCTTCTAAGCAAAACTGACAAAACTGCTTTTTTAAATGTCAACGAAGACTTCAAAACGATGCCAATTACTGAAGGTATTTCTTTGACAGAATCAGCTGCTATAGAAGGAGATTCCCAAAGTTCAATGAATACAAGCTACCCAACAAGTTATCATAGTAATAGCGAGGAAACTAAAATGACTAGTTCCTTCACTTCCTCCCTTGCCCCTTCCACTTTGTATTCTGCCTCTGTTTATATTACAGAAAAAAGTGAATCAAACCTAAATATAAATCAGGAACCAACAAGTGTACATATTATAAAATCAATTTCCAACAGTGATTTAGAAAATACTAATATCAACAATGGAATCTCCAGTAATGATGAAATTCTATCTTTGGATGGTAATAATGATAATTTGGTTGATAAAGATATCCTAGTATCGGAGGATGCTGATTTAACAAGATCTTTTATGTCAAAGACAAGTTTTAAAGGTAGAGAACATATGGAGCATTCAAAGGAAAATAACATTGAAAATAAAGAAATTAAAGATAATAATATCTCAATACTGCAAAACATGAAATCAAACAATTCCTTCTCCATTACAAGTGTAAACCCCTCAATGAAATTAGATGCAAACACCACTACACATGCCATAAGTGAAGGAAACCATAAGGTAGATATAGAATCTTCAACAGAAGATGTGAATGTTGAAGAAAATCAACACAGTCGTATGTTTATGATTCCACCCCAAAGCAATGTCCATAAAGCCAAGGAGATGCAATTTACTATACCAGATACTCATTCTGAAAGTGTAATAAACATAATCAACACAAAAAGTGATGTTGAGGAAGCTGAAATAGGCAGTTCCCCCTCTCTTTCCATCACACCTTCGACTATATCATCTACCTTTGTTTATGATACAAATAAAAATGAAGAAAATCTCAGTGTACATCTAAAATCAACAATTGTATATATTACAACAGAATCAAACTCTAAGTTAGATAGTGAAAATATTAACACTGTATTGCCTAATAATGTTACAACTGATAATGCTAATGGTAGTAATTTGGAGGATAATGAAATCCTAGTGACGAAGCATCCAAAGAATTATGATGATATAGATATCAGTATGTCAACAATACAAAATACAAAATCAAACAGTCCATTCTCCTTTACAACTTTACAGTCCACTGGTGATTTAGACAGAATCACCACTACATCTAAATCAACTAATAAAGAAAGAAACCAGAAAGTAGAATCAGAACCATCAAATTTATATACACTGACAGAAGTCATCACTAGTAAAGATAATTTACATAGTGAAAGCACCCAAAATATATTTTTGATTAGTCATAAAACTGATATTTTGAATGGTAGTGATGAGATAAAAGAGATGCTATTTTCTAAAGTCACTGCTTTGGCAAAATCTGCTATAGTAGAAACTTATTCTGAAAATGCTATAAATATAAATAATCCAAGTAATTATTATAATGATTATGAGAAAACTGGGATGTTTAATTGGTCTGCTAAACAAAGTACAGTATTAAATAGTTCTCCTTCTCCTTTGACTTTACCATCCACCTATGTTTATATTATAAACAACAGTGAAGAAATCCTGAATAAAGATCAAGAACCATCAACAGTATATAGTACAACAGAATATATTTCTAATGATAGTTTAGAAACTAGAAACATCAATAGTGCAATTCCCAATAGTGACAAAAATGACTCTTTTAATTATAATGGTGTTCATGTAAATAATATAGAAACTCCACCATCAGATTTAACAGCGCCTTTTGGGTACATGACAACTTCTGGAAGTAGAATGGGTGTAGAACATTCAAAGAATGATGATGAGAAAACTAAAAATATTATGACTGTCTTGCCTATTATGAATTTAGGTGCCAGCACCACTGCATATGTCACAAGTTATGAAGGAAGAAGCCAAAATCTAAATAGAGAACCCTCAACTTTACATACACCATCAGAAGTTGTGGCTAGTGAAAAAAATCCACACAGTACAAGCAGGAATACTATAAACCTAAGAAGTTACTGGACTGATTCTTTGAATAGCACCAAATATATAAACGGTACACCAGTTCCTAGATATATTGATATGGAAAAATCTTTTAAGGCAGAGGTAGATTCTGAAAATACTGAGATGCATATAAACAGCTCAGAAAAGTATAGTGATAATGAGGAAATCATAAACATTAGTATGTCAACAAAACAGAATTCGAACTTGAGCAATTCTTTCTCTACTTCGAGTTTACATTCCTTTACAAAATTAGACACCACAACCACTGCATATGTTGTAAATGATAATGATGAAAATAAAAATGTACAATCAGAATCCTTCAATACAAATGGTATGCAACATAGTAGAAATGAAAATATTTTACTCTCTAGTGATGAAATACCTGAACCTTTGGATGTCCATAAAAACTTGAAAAAAAAGCTTTTGACTTTTGCGTCAACAACAGATTCTGAAAATATAATGAAGATTGATAGCTCAAGCAATCATTACAGTTATGATGATCAAACTAAAAACTCAAATATGTCGACAAAATTAAATAAAAAGTTTGACCATTCTCTTTACACTTCAACTTTACGATTTACTGCAGAGAAGAATATAAAAAATCAAAATATAGAAATGGAACCATTAATTTTACATACAACACTAAAACCTATCATTACTATTGACAATGTCACTTTTAATTCTTTGGAAGATAATGAGCACATGGAGGACATATCAATTACTAAAAGCATTAATTTTTCAACATCTTTTATGCCAAAAGCAGACTTTGAAACTACAATGAGCATAAATACATTAAAAAATTTGGATAATGATGATGAGGAAATTGAAAATATTAGTCTTTCAACAAATCAAAATGCAGAACTGTCTAACAACCTCTTTATTTCAACTTTGCAGTTCACTACAGAGTCTTACCCTACCACTTCTGTACATGTTACAAATAATAATGCAAGGAAACAAGATATAGATAATGCAGACCTAAGCAATTATAAAACTGGTCCTTGGAATGTCAATAAGAATAGAAAATATATATCCTTAAAACCTGAAAATTACATAAATATATATAATTCTATCGATTATAACACTATTGATAAAGAAAGTAAACCAACCAAACAAAATGAAGAATTAGATAATTCTTTCCCGATTTTGGTTTCGCAATCTACTAAAACTTTAGACACTACCAGTAATGTATATGTCACAAATAGTTATGAAGAAACCCAAAATATAAAAATAGAACCAACAGCTTTACAATCCTTTGCTACTACTGATCATACAGATATTACAAACACTGATAATGGTGCCCTAACTAGTGATTCAAGTGACCTTGTGACTGGCAGGAAGAATACAAATGGAATTTCATTATCCAAGAATATTAATTCAACAGAATATTTAGCGACAGATAAAAATTCTGAAATAACAACTGATATAAACCATTCAACCGAAGATAGAAATATGCAACCTAAACAAAATACAACTTTGGTTTTAAAATTCACCACAGATACAGCCACTAATACTAGAAGT
Source organism: Phrixothrix hirtus (assembly GCA_024586415.1). Taxonomy (NCBI): domain Eukaryota; kingdom Metazoa; phylum Arthropoda; class Insecta; order Coleoptera; family Phengodidae; genus Phrixothrix; species Phrixothrix hirtus. The sequence continues at coordinate 1,949 of JAHWXV010571151.1, read as the reverse complement.
GATAATAAAGAAAATCAAAATGTAGAAATAAAAATATCTATAAAATCAGAAAGTAATCCCTCCACTTTAGGTATACCAACCACAAAACATTTACTCCCTAGCACATATGACTACATCAAAAAGATTAATCATATATATGACCATGAAAATCAGGATATAGTAACACAAAAATCCATTTTAAGACCAAGAACAAATTCCATTGCTAACAGTGCAGATATTGAAAGTGATAATAATAATCGAATTTTAAATAATAGCATATACAATTTGATTAAGCGCAAAGATACAGACCAGTCTACTTTATCCAATAGCAGCAGCTTTGCAACAACTATGTTATTTAAAAGGGACCTCAACAAAAATATCAATGAAAATCAAGTTAAAAATGAATATAATAATGAAATAATAAGTTCTGATTATAATGAAAAAAATTCAAACTATATTCTTTCTACTTTAACTTTAAATTCTACAACCAATATAGATAGTGCTACTTATGCATATGATAGAAGGAAATATAATGATAATCAAAATGTAACTTTCCATGCAACAACTAGAGCACCTTGGTCGACAGAAAAATTTGAAACAAATATTGATGACATAAATAATAATAATAATTCAGATATTCTTGAAAAAATTCTATTGAACAATACTGCTTTAGAAAGAAACGAACAAGAATTTCAAACAAATTACTCTACGGTCTGCTTAGATTTTTATAAATTATATAATGATTCTTACAAACACAATTACACAAATTGCCTTTTACATTTATTAAGGCTAAACAGGGATATTTCCGAAGGAAAAGTTAATATAACCTTTAATAATATTAAAGGATCTAATTCCTCTGCAAAGATAGATATATTAGATGAGAATTCTCCTAAGAATAAAACAACTAAATTGTCTTCTGAAAGACCATATCAAAATGCCAGAGAAGAATCTACAAGTAATGAACATCATGAAACTAACCAACAGAGCAGCATAGATCAAAATTATAGAAGAACCTGCCCTACATATATTTCACCCTTAGGCTATCCAATTCTTCAACAACAATCATCTTTTCCTTATATATACAATTCAAATCAAGTTAACCCCCATGCAGGTCATGTTCCCTTTTCAATATCAGGAAATCCGATTTATTCATATGCATCACAGTTACAATATCCATATTCTGCAACCAATGCAGCTTTTCATTATCCAAAATCAATAGATAAACAAAATAGTTACCCATTATATAACATAAACCAACCAAATATATTGCTACCTTTACAGAATGTTCAGTATTATATATGTAATCCAATATCCAACATATTAGGTAGTGTTGGTGATGTGGCAGAAGTTGAAATTGGACAGTCAGTTGTCGATCCAACTCTACAAGCATCAGTCATTAATAGATATGAGTTAGTTTAATTTAAAATAAATTTAATTTAAAATTTTTAATTTATTTTATAAAAGGAATGAAACAAGGGAGTCTATCAATTGTCCTTACGGTGAACGAAGTTGTGATGATGAATCCAAATGTATAAAATTACATAAATTCTGTGATGGTGAAGTTCAATGTAAAGATAATAGTGATGAAGCATTTTGTACCTGTGTAACCAGGTTAAATAAAGCAAGGCTCTGTGATGGTTACCCTGATTGCCCTAAAGGAGAAGATGAGCATAATTGTTTTGGTAAGTTGAGTTAAAATACTTAATTTAATAGCAAATATTTGTAACTGTGTACAAATGTATTCTTGGCAGCTTATGTTGTATTTAATTTTTGATGAACATAGATATGTTTTTAATTAAAACAATATTTGGGTTAAAACTGTGTAACTTTAATAAAAATTAAACGTTCCGAAAACTATTTGTTTCCTTTTTCAATTGTATTAATTGTCAATTTTTGAGTTGTCAATTTTATTGAAAAAGGAAACAAATAGTTTTCAAAACGTTTAATTTTTATTAAAGTTACACAGTTTT
>JAHWXV010571104.1:0-20362 GCA_024586415.1 Phrixothrix hirtus | reverse complement strand
TATATATATATATATATATATATAAAGTGAAGATATTCCATATTTGTAATTGGAGTTACCAATTAAACATTAAAATTTCAACGTGATATTTCCAATTTAAGTCTAATTAGTATGCAGAATCAGGTGATTGTTAATCGGAACTCATTGAATCAAGTATTTAAAAAAAACTCTAAAAGAAAACATTTTCAATCACATAAATTTATTGACAAAGAAAGTTACGTTAAGTTTTTTATTTAATGGAAACGTTTTAACATCACTTACAAGCGCCTAACGAAATGTATGTTTTAAAGTAAATAAAAATCGATTGTCAAGATGAAAATCTGGCAGAGGACGGATCTATCAAAACCAGTTTTGATATTGCAATACTATTGCACCCCGACACGTTTTGTAAATAATTAAATGACGAAGTTTATTGCATTTAGGAAATTACCAGCGGTTATTCATCTTTACGTTATGTTATGTCAATTTTTAGTTTTAACGTATAAGGATCGTATATAGCCTATTTATCTTTATTTTTACTTTATAACCATTTTAGTGATGGATATTTATGTATCTCCATTTAGCATATTTTCAATTTAATATTAACAGTCAGCCTTAACTATTGTAGCTCTAGTTCATATAAAAGTTGCATATTAAAAGAATTCAAAATCCTGTTTGGTTTTGATTAGAAGTTTTCAATACATTCCATAATTGTAATCTCATATATACTCCACTTTGATAAAATTGTTTCTTAAAGCTTTAGGAAATAAACTGGAATATTTAACCACCCAAATTTTAACAAGTATTCGGATAATCTAATACAATACTCACTATCAAGTAACTTGAAAAAAACACCTTGTAAATTACAATTTTTTCCAGCTTGCTTCACCTGTAAATGTTTCTTTGGTCTTGAAATATTGTAATGAAGATATTTAACCTTTTTATTGTTTTAGCCAATGTCTTAATAAGTTACTTACTTCTACCTGGGAGTAACAAACAACATTAGTTGGTTCAGAAAGGAAAAAGCATAGGTACATAAAAAATACTATTTTCAAAATTCAATAATTAGCATCGTTTCACTTTATGAATAGCATAAAATTGGTCAGATCGATACATGGTTATATTATTCTAATTAGGTGTCTTTGGACAACAGATTAATAGCATAAAACAAGCAAGTTTATACAGATACTAGTTGCAGAAGCCCTAACTAATAATTAAGACCAAATTAAATCGTGAAGAGAAGTAAACACCCCTCCCTAATTGCAACTTCGAAATATGTAAAACAGTTAGTAGGTTATTTCACTTTTGAGGACCCAAAGGAATAAAGGTAGGGAAAAATCAGATGTAGATGGCCCAAGTTCTTAAGGTCACATCGAATTCAACACGATCAGTAAAATTTCGTTCATTACTGACAATTTACCATGGCATTTTTATAATTAGGTAACGGAATAGGATCGCTACATTTATTGAATTTGCCCTTGCAACAACTTTTACAGAGTCTGAACCTATGCTAACTATTGCAGCTAAAACTCAAGCGGGAAGAAAGCATTAAATCACCTTTAAAGTTTACTTTTTAAGGCTTTACGTTATAATACGCTTTTAAAACCTAATGTTACTTATTTTTACCCTTTATAAATTCTATGTATTATACAAAGCGTTTTCTTACACTATCAGCCTTCCTATAGAAGCAAAACTATTTTCAAATTCCAACAAAAATCCCTTACAGCTGAAATTTACAGACATTTTATGCAATAAATTCTTATGATTAAACAATGAAACTAAATGTTAATTCTATAATATCATATTTAAAAATAAATTAGAAAGATCGATTTTTAATACCCCATTAAGTTCTTGCAATTTAATATCCGATCAACGAAATTTTGAACTGAATGAAATTTACGCTGAAATTAGAATATAACCAGCCGATATTATCATTAACTGTCGCCTTTGATTCATGATTTAAATTGTAACTAATTTGAAATAACACCCACAATAACAACAACTAATTGATTTTGAGCGCAGGAATATTATTAATATACTCACAGTTGATAGTTCATTTCTAGAAATATCCCGACACGACGATTTAGTTGAAAAGAAATATAACCGCAATTATCGCCGTTAGAAAGCATAGACTAAAGAGGTTGACAATATTGTAGAAGGGGCATGAATGGCATGTGAAGAACATGGAGAAATAAATCAAAGTATCACTAAGGGATGTTTAACGAAGAAAAGCAAAATTCATATCACTTCTTAACCTTCATCATAAGGAACTTGACTTGAGTAATACAGTAAATGTACACATTTAATGGTCATTGTAATATTGTGTTTTCTGATGAATCCCGATTCTATATGTAGGCTCACAATTATCGTAGAGAAGTTAAATAGAATTAGTGTTAAGGTCGAGTTTGTTGTTGAACGCGAAGGGGTATTGCTGCTTGTAGTGGAGTTAATAACGGAAGTACGGCTCCTTTAATAATTTTTGAATGCTATATAATGCAAAGAAATACTTCACCAAATGTTGGATCCAGTTGTAATTCATCATATTTGACAGTTGGAAAATAACACTTCTTACAAGATAATTTTCAGACACACGTGGCAGTTTTTATGTTAAATTATAAACATAATTCTAATATATCCGTTCTTATTTAGACTTCAAGATCCCCCGATCTGTCACCAATTTAAAATGTGTGAGATATAATCAATACAAGATTATTTAATCACCATACGACTATCGAGATTCAAATATCTTCGGAAACATCAAGATAACACAGATCAATTCATACAAAGCATGCGAAGAAGAATAGTTGACTGCATTAATCTCCATGAAGATTAAACTTATTATTTAGTATAGCACCATTTCTGCTTTTTATCCTCTAATGAAACAAATTATTTGTAACTTATATTACACTAAACGTTACACAACGTTTTGTTGAGTTCAAATAATTTTTACTAGGTGATGCTTTTTTGTGTTACTTGGTATCTTACGCTGCCCGATTTCGGCCTTCTCTGCAGGTTTCCTATTATTTATTTGTATTCAAGGTTATTGCATAGTTTTCATAAGAGGAAAGTAGAAATAAGACTTAGTAGTTGCTAACACATGGTTGTGTCGATTACATTAAAATATTGAGGTTTCGTAAATTTGCTATTCAATTTTGCGTCCGTTTTAGTATTGCGCGGGTTAATCATAACGTTCGTGGAAAAAGTCAACCAAACCACTTATTAAGTTCTGTAAATCATTTTATTCCTTCCCAAAATATTCGCCTTTAATATCTATATACTTTTGCATTCGATAAAAACAATTTCTGAAACATTTTCTCCACTTTAAATGAGGCACCTCCGTAACAAGTGCTTTGAATGTTTCGACAGCCTTTTGATGCAATAAATGAGACATTTTATTTATGATTTTTGGAAACAATATGAAGTAATTAGCCGATAAATCAGGCGAATATGGGCAATGGGTCATTATTTACAAATTTTCATTAACAAGAATTCGGCTTTGTACGCACTTCTAATAACACAGTTGCAACATGACCCGTTTCTTTTTCGAAACGTTTTGTGAACGCCCCACTTTCGTTAGTTTTGGTTCACTTTCAAACACCCATACAGTATATTGTTGTTTAGCTTCAAGCTCATACGAATATATTCATATTTCGTCACCAGTTACGATGTAATACACAGAATTTGAATGACAATGAACGAATTGTTGGAGCAACTGCTTCCACTAATTCACACATGTTTCATTTTACGCTTATTTCAAATTATGAGGACTCCAGCTACTGCATAACTTTCTGCATTAAAATGATCGTCCAAAATCATATGTATTGATTTCGCCGCAATTTCTGCGGATTCCTGTAATTTTTCATATGTCACATGCCGATTTTCTTAAATGATTTCATCCACATCATCGATTTTATTGACGACAGCAGAGATACATTAACGACCTTCGCGAAAATGGCCAGCAAACGTTGATCTTCTGCCCTTGAGTTCTGCGAACCAATTCTACACCATAGTTTTCGATGGTACCTCATACTCAAATAACGAACTAAGCTTTCCGCACATTGTTTTTGCGTTAAATCGTATCCTACATTATCATCACTCAAAAATTACTATTGAAAATTTCCATTTCTTTACAAAATTACTGTTTTATAAATACTATTAAAAGGAAACTGCTTGGTTTAAAATCGAACTGTCAATAGTACTATATGTCGAAAATGTAACATTTTAGGAATATGAGAATTGCAGAACGCTGGCAATATTAGGAGTACTTGGTTTCGCAAATACTATCACTGCCCCTCGCGAAAGAAATATAAGATACAATTTCACATAATTTTAAGCATTACTGAAGCTCAGTCTAGTGCATCCTATCCAACAAATATAACTGTTCTTTATTTCATAAACTGTAATAATGCCTTTACTTAATAATGAGCGCATAATTTTAGGTTTTACTTTACACTGCTTAATGTCACCTGGTAATTGCATCTTGTACAAGTAACTGAAATGAATTCTATTTTAGCAGTTCTAATTGTTCATACGTAATACACACATCTCTAGGTAACTAAATTATTGTATGCACTGTTGTTCCTGTTAGCAACAGTCAGCGAGGTCATGTTGATTCGTGCATATTTATCAATTGAGTACGATGATGCCTCACAAATTGCAAATTAAGCAAGTAATTGTCAACAAAGTTCCAATTCAAACCAGTAACATATAAATTAATATTACACATTACTTGAATACAAATTAGAAACAGTTGACCTAATGCTGGTACTTATCTTATAGATCAAACAGCCTCGATAGTTCATAGGCCTTGCATACATTCGGGATGCTTCTTTTTTGAGGTAGGTTACTTCCATATCGCTACGTTTGTTTGGATTTCATAAAATTCTTCAAACTACATAGGTTATATTTGTCTTTATAATTATGGGTAGTTGAATTTAGCATTTAGTATGCTATCCTCAGATCGATACAAAGTCTTGAAGTCAAGGCCCATGTGGAATACTATCTAGGTCAAAATAGTCAGATACTCTTTTAGAATAAAGGTAGAACAAACCCTCAATGCCGCGATCTTCAAAATCAAAGAAACTTACTTAAGATGACATTATAAAGCTGATAATGTTGACTGTTAAAGAAGTTCTAATAAATACCATTTCTTCCAATTAAAATATAGAAAAGAATGGCGTCCTAGCACTTCCCGAAAATCTAACGGATTATCGACCACGTCCCTAGATCGATTTGTCTGCGCCGGTCGACAATCACGTCACTAAAAGATATGTATAGGCCGAGTGAAAAATTGATATATAAACTCAGTCCAAATTGACAACTGAAGATATTAAATTGTAAGAACACATTTTTCACTAAACCATGTTGCAAAAGTTGTAACATTATACACTGTCAATTTGAAAACGCACCACCCTGAATATTTCAGCCCCTATAGAAAATTTATAAAATGCAAAAACACATCAACTTTTTTTTGAAGGGGACATTATGTAGGTTAAGTGATACCTCATTTTAAAGGTTGTTCAACTATCTTTTCAAAAATACGACGTACTTGACCTTTTTTGCGAGTACGTTTGGAGAAATAAAGCAAAAACCATGAACAAATTTAGGTATCAAGTAGTTTGCAATAAAACGTAAAAAATTGAGCAGAATTACTTTATTTTATTAAATTTTCAAGATACCGTCCATTATTTTGTCTGCTATCAAACTCTTTTCTGACGTTCCGAAAATCTTCTGCGTCAATTTCCCTACACGCAGCTGTTTTCCTTCTCTGAAAATTTGTGTTTTATAAACAACCGATTTAGGTGCCCCTATAGGAATAAATCTAGGGGTGTTAAATTGGGTGATCGTGGTGGCAATTCAATTGCTCCTCTTTGATCAATCCATCTGCCGAGAAACGTATCACTGAGCCACCGTCTAACTGAAAGAAAGTAGTGTGGTGGAGCTCCATCTCGTTGGAAGTGAATAAGGTATTTACTAACAAAATTTAAAGTAAATTAAATACTCGTATTTCAAAGCCAATGATAAATAATGATTATTTCAACGAAAAAACTCAACAATGCTATATCTACGTTTGTAGATCGTATTTAACTCGTGAAATCTTGCCAAATAGTGGTTGACGTTTATTTAGTGTTTTGTTTAACAACTGAAGAACAAATTTGTAACTCATTGTAGCTTAACTAAATTGCATTCTTAGTAATAATGTTATCCCAAATACGTTTCTTATTATTTTGTTCTTTATTAAAAATAAAAATAAGCTTTAAAAATTTTCAGTTATGTAATGCGGCACCAGTTTCATTCATAATTAGTTAAAATGATATCACAAAGTGTTTTTGATACCTAAGTTTGTTCACGATGTTTGCTTAATTTCTCCTAAAATACTTGGAAAGGTATCAGTCAACCCCTTTCCTATTTAAGATCCTAGGGATTGTTTCTAGCCCCGCTAGAGGGTTGATGTAGTTAACTTGGAAACCAGCCTACGAAAATAAAGTTGACGTGTTTTTGCATATTTTTAGATTCTATATAGGTGCTGAAATATGCAGGGTGGTACGTTTTCAAACTGACACAGTATATAATAAAGTACTTATTAAAGACACAAACCTTATTAAAATGCTACATACATATTTCGTCTCTATTAGGCAGAAAATATAATTTGCCACAATTGATATCAATTTTTATAAGATAAAATATAAGCATGTAAGAGATAAAGTTAGGCTGTATTCAATTTAGAAACAGGACTTGGCAAAATGATATCTAAAAACAATTTTCTGGAAACCCTTAAAAATGTATCGATGGTTTCCAAAAGCTTTCAATGCATTCTCGACGCATTCAAAGAAACAAATAATCTAATTTGCTTGATACTATTTCTGCCATTTAATTTAAAACAGTACCTCTACAGAAAATTAGATCAAGTCATTAGCTATACATCGTAACTGAAAAAATTTACATAAATATAAATTTAAAGATCTAAAGTAATTCAATTCGCATCTTTTAATGCAGTAAATTAGGAGAGAATATATAATCTACACTGTAACATTATCTTAAAGTCTTAAGGTTTATAATATTTGCCATCTCTGGGCTATATGATCTGTAAATATTCTATTATTAAAAACAATAAAATTTCCGGAAAAAACAGAAGCCCTAAGCAGTAAGCTAAAATGAATAATGTATATATTTTAATAAAATGTATAAATATTTCAGTATTGACACTTAAACAATGTGCTACTTTTTACTGGAGATTTCATCATTAAATACTTAGGCGATATTTAATATTTAATAAATACGGACCTAAATTGAACTCACAAGAAGCCAAAATAGTTAGAGGCGTTTATGTAAATTATTAATGGTCTTTCTAAACTTTCTACAGTGTTCGTATTTAGTGTTTAGGGTTTTACATTAATCATGTACATATATTAAAAATTTAACATTACTTTAGAATTAATGTCATCGCAAAATAAAGAAGACAATAGCTTAATAATTATAATTATAAGTGGTTTTATCATGTAATTGATGGTGTTTTAGGAGAAATGTAGTACAGTAGATTTGATTAATTTCTATCATATTTTTGTTTTTAAATAAAATGTATCACTTTAAACATATTCGCTGGAATTATTTATAAAACATTATCGATATGTCGAATGGCTGCGTTTCGAGTTAAATGGCATTAGTTTTTTTATAAATCATTGTTATCTATACAATAATAGTTTTATATTATACAAAACGTACAGGATAGTTGTGTTATGTCATTTTCGAAAATAACATTGAAGAATTTTATAACTTGTATAATCAACTAACTAATTACGCTAACTATAAAATAGATAAGATAGGTACTTAAAATGAACAGTGCAGTGTGTTGCTAAGGATTATTCGTTTAATCCTGATTCTTGAATTAATCTTGCAAGACGGCCGGTAATAGAAACATAAAATCAACAACAAAAACAATCTCATACTAGATTATAAGATTTATTTGCGATGTTCTAGATTCCTCCGTGTGCTTAACAAAATTAAATTTTACATTTAAGGTTAACAATTTAAGAATAATGTTGACACTATAAAATACTAGTTAGAAAATATTTTAAATTAAAATTAACTACCAAACTATTTCTCCTGGAATAATACTAGATTAGGCCTGAATAGCAAACAAAGGATATCTAAAAAGAAATCATTTCGCTTCGCTAAACAGGATCAATGTCAACGAAAATGTTTAGTAGTGTGCCTTGAATGAACTACGATCTTATCCTAAAAACGAATTTTCTAAATTTGCCTAGAAAATATGAAATAATTTTAAGTAAACTTAGCTAAACTATCAAACATCCGTCTTATTTATATTTTAATACAAATATATATGCGCAACGCGCAGTATTTAATAAAAATCTAAATAGAACAGAAGAGTTCTTTTGCTGTATATTAGAATCATTATCATACATATTGGTAATCAAATTAAAAGTAAATTATAATTAGTCTATAATCATAAAATCGGTTTTTACTTATAAAATCACACAATTGTCATTGGCTTTATTGAACCAATTTCTTTAAAAATTTATAAACATAGATTTATTGAAAGAATTACCTCTCATGTGGGAATTAAGGGGAAGGTTTTATCATAAATAATTAAATATTTGAAGTAGGAAATAAGCAAAAACTATTAGAGAAAAGCACTTTTATAACAATTGCTAATTACATTTTTAAAATATGGTACACAATGAGCATCTTAATATTTTAACTAAATCAAAATAGCATTTTAAGTTAGCAGAAAACAAATATTAAATAAATTGCGCTTAAAATACATAGCATTTTACAACCCAATTTATTTAGTTCTTTAACTTATCTCTTTAGATAGCTAAAAACATGAATATCTGAAAAACATGAGCATTTAATTAGCCCAGGTAATAAAATTCCCTCTAATGGATGAATTTTCCATAATTGAAAGGCAAAGGATATAATGGACCTTCGTCCTAGAAAGTGTTACCAATTATCAAATTACCTTTCATTTCAGTTAGATTTATGCCTTGTAAATTGGAACCTAGTGAGAAATTTATAATTTAATTAAACATTAAAGATAAAATCTGTATTTGTTTTTATTAAATAATAATTCTTCTAAGCTTTAAAATAATAAAATAAAACTTAAAAATTATTGACATTTATTTTAAGGTTCAGAAACATCTGTGCATGCTTGACTTACATAACATCCATAATACCTACAATGTATTTTTTAATAAATTCGGTTTTAAATTTCGTCATATTTGTATTCACATTATTTTTCTTTCAAATAATTAAGAAAAATTCATACCAACTGTAAAGTTACAAATTGTTTTCCTACATTTTAAGACAAAAGCGGTAGGTTGCAAGAATTTATTGACTTGTCGAATGCTATAAGAAGACAATCTCGCAAGTAAACTCTGCAATATACAAGGTTGTAAATAAATTAGTGTACTTCCTTATAAAGGGTGGTAGGAAATCGAAAATAGAGCAGAAAAATGATATAGGTTTCTTCGCTATCTCCATTAGTTAGCGAAATATTTCAAATTATAGTTATTGCACTTTGGCAACCTCGCATCGAAATTATTTCGATCGTCGCTTGTTTTGTAAATAATTTCCGGCAACGAAGCTATTATCTACTTCGTTTGGCAGCTTATAAGCAAGTATAATTAATATCTTTATTACGTTATGAATTGACGTAATCTTTGTTTGGTTTTAGGATTTGAAATAGGCAAACCAAGTTCAAGGTAAACGCCCTTTCAAATAACGGGCTCTAACTTTTACAGCTCCGTTTTATGTAAGGATAAATTAACATAATCGTTTTACTTAAATATTTACGTTAGACCTTATAACGATTTCATCAAATTTATATGATTAACGATTTTACTATATGTCACGAAAGTAAGTAACAACGTCTTTAGGTATTATATATTTATTAAAAATTTAAATAAATAAAATTTCAAATCAATAATAATTTTATTTAAATCTAATGCACATAAATCTTAAAGAAAACATTTAATATTTACAACCCCTTCAGTTACTTCTCAATATAATTCCGTTATGACAAGTTGTAAGCAATCTTTTACTACAACGGTATTGTTTTGCATTCGAGAAAGAACTTCTGGTACTTTAAAGTGTCTATTCAAAGTAAAACAAATTTTTTAAATTTTTAAAATAACGAGCATGAAGCACTCTGATTTTTTTGTTTAATGGAAGTTTATAAGATGATTTGATAAATACATTTACGGTTTACTTTGCGTATATATTTTCTTAGATTTTAAATACTTTAGGCTTCCTTCTGGCTATTCGATTCCAGGTCATCTGTCTTAAAGAATTTACATTCCCTTTAAGTTCCCATTCAAACTAGCAGTACCTCTGTTAAACTGTTTAGTCAAATGCTTCTTTTGTTTTCCTACTTTACCTTAGCAAAATTTCATTTACGTTGAATTATAAACTTCAGTGCTTTTTCATGCCACTATAACTTATACGTGACACAAAGTAACATCATTTACATTTCTAACTTCAAAGGATCTAAATTCGTCTACCTTTTGCTTAATTCAACAGCGTTATTCACTATCACAAAATAAGATAACGCAAATTGCGTGTTCTGGCTTATATAATATTCGAAATCCCACTCTGGAAGGCGTCTTCCAAATTTAAAATTCTTATTGTTGTGTTTGAGATGGCAAAAGTTAACTGACTGTTCTAATAGCGGTTTTTTTCCTTTATGCTTCAAGGCTTCAACCCCAGTTGGTGTTTTGTGACGTCGGCAAATAGTGCTTCTCTTTGACGGAGTTTTTATGTAAAATTTACTTTGCAAAATTCCATTTTACATCCCAATGCTTTGAAGCTTTATTTTTTTACACTTATTTTAAGAGTCACTCGCGATTTATTTATTACGGTGCACTTTGAAGCTTGTAAAAATATTTATTTTTGTAGTCTGAGAAACTTAATTTAAAACTTAAAACTACTGGTTAGTTTATATTACTTTACATTATTTTAGAAATTTAAATTAAATTGTGGTTTCTTTAAATTTCTTATGTTAGAACAGCGTAATTGTTTAATTATTAATTACAGTATCTAAGAATGCGCATATTCAAAACTCTTTGTTAGGCGTTATAAATTGTAAATATTATTGAGGGTTGAAGTAGCAATCAAAAATCGTATTACGTATTTTTCAAAGGTGACTGTTCTAAATAACATTCATTCTTAACTACGAGAAACCGTAACATAGAAGATGCCAAATTTATTTTGTGTACAAGTTTACAGTTTAAAACGTAATTAGCTGTCACAATGCGAGGGAAGGCAATTTTGCAGTTTTCAAATAAATTGTTAGAATTGAGATTGGCTAATTTAATCGCATTAAAACTGTAAATATTGGTAAAAAATTTAAAGGGTATCAATATAATTAGCAGTAGTAAATAAATATTAATGATAAAATTCCGGATATTAACATAGATAACTATTGCAAAGTTAGTTAAACAATAAATACGCTATCGCGAATAAAGAATTGTATTACTAGTAAATCTTGATTATCGCGTATTATTCTAGAGAAACAGTAACGCAACCAATTATCGTTAATAAAGCAACAAACCCGAAATTACAAAAATTTCAACAATAATTCAGTATATGTTAATCTAGCATCAATAATTACGAATTGTAAATTTAAGTTGCCTCTAATTACAACTAACCACCATACACAATAATTTTTACCAATACTAGAAAAATACATCTAACTTTACTTAATTGTCTACATAAATATAGTGGTTAAGGTAAAGTTGAAAAGCCTCTAACTGTTTATGATCATTTACAAAGTTGTAAACTAATAGCATTGTAGATAATAGTTGGGTATTTTTATTACGATATTTAACCTGACTATGAATGACAAGTTTGTTGAATTTTAGGCGTTACCACTTTTCCTGTTTAGTGGGGTTTACAGGTTTACGTAATGTATTTTATTAAATTATAACTTAACCATTAATGTTAGCGAAAAATAGTATTAAATGTTTTGTTGTCTAATAAGAGCTGAACAACCACCGAACAAAAGTATTCATTAGCTGTCGACTTCTGCCGCAAGAAACTATTGACTTTCACTAAATTTTTTCAGAAAAACCGTTAGGTTTTGGACTATTATTGTATAAAACTTTTTTTTTGTATTGATATCTTCTATCACCTGTTATAAAAGTGTACACTATTTTCTTTAAACCCTGTTTTACGATAATCAACAAACACCTGGTACAAATTCGGTAAACTAATAACGCCACAGTTGCTAGGAAGACGATATAGAATCATAAATCTCCTTCCAAAATTCTTATTGACATTAATAGCTCCTTAAGGTAAACGGTAAATTAAAATCAGTTGCTTTTTACGTATAATATATCTGAAATAAACAATGCAATGCAATACCTATTCTAGGTAAATAAATAAATTAAATAAGAAGAATTAATTAATATATTGTCACACTACTGAAAATCACACAAAAACAAAGAATAGTTTACAAAATAATTACTAAAATTTAATACAAGGAGATCTTTTGTTGACAAGACTTTATGCTGGTAGAGTAAGAGGAACTCAATAAATAATAATATAAAGCGGAATATCTGTCTATGCTGCGTGCCTAAACAATTATTGTTAGGATACCGTAACAATTTACTCAGCACTATAATAATACCTAATGTTGAAGCTTTATCTACGTGGATGCATCATCGATTTTTCGTTAATGAATTTAAAGGTGTGACGAAGAATCGTAGCGTTGATAATCTGAATTGTCTTACCTCTTAGGGTGTATATAATTTAGGTGGTGGTGGATTTCTTCGTTATGAAAATCTTCAAACCAAGATAAACGCTGTTTGAGGGTGGCGAAAGGATTACCTGAAATAATTAGCATCCCTGCACAACAGGCGTTGCAATATTCGCGACGAAGTTTACACAATATTTTTATCATCCGAAATTTTGCAATTAACTTTAAATGTTATCCCGCTTATAGAAAGTTAGTAGGTTAGTAAGTTGTTACGTTTACAAAGTATGTTGATGTTTTGATCTAAATTTCAGTTTATATACCTATTAATTTATGTTGTTAAAGTATCGATTTAATTATTACCTATAATTAAATATTTTGAAAGCTTCTACAAAATTATTTCCATCTTATTTCACTTATTTAAAACATCTATAGGTCTTATAGTTACTTACAAATTTTTGATGTATTCAACTAACTTTGTTTCATTTTTATACAAGATGGCAATATCTGTCTAATTTATAATTAGTAAGTTAAACATTAGCAGGTCACCACCTTATGGATCCCACTCGTGGCCTGGCTCAATGCATTCAAGCGACAACAGAGCGGTAAGATGATCGCCTCTCATCTGTGAGCTTACAAGGTTAGAAGACTTATACAACTTTTTTGACAAATATTGTTAATTATTTCTAAAATCAATATAAAATATACAGAACCGTTTATCCAACTTACATAATTCGATATTCCATAAATCATGTTCAACTGATACTGCAAATAACTCGACCGCAAAAATGCCATACAGTACAATTCGGCTGCTGACATATACTTTATCTTTAAAGAAAGAGTAACAAAGTATTACACCTTTATGCCTTAATTACTTATACTCTGATTCAATGTTTATCTTAATTGTGATAATGAATTTAATAAATTAGAAATGTGGAAAAACGATATTGCCACACAAAATGAAAGTTCTTTAAATATTGAATGAGTTTTCCATATATACCGGGTGGTTTCAATTATGAAACTTAATATAACTCAAAATTTATTATTAAATTTTCCTGAGAAGCATGAAATTATCTAATTTCATGAGACAATTAGTAACAATATGTACTTTGAGTGACTTTGATAGTGGTGAAAAGTGATGATTTACCTCAAATTGGTGTTTTGATGGCCGATGAATGTTTCCATGGCAATGATTGTTTCAACCAAGCTAAAATAGGACGTGTAAAAGAAGAGCAAAGAGTTTATAATATTTACATAGTATTTTGATAGTTATATGATGCAGGTGTTAAATATATAATTTTAACTTTTGCATCAGCAAATATTTTTTCTACAATGGTAATTAAAAATATTAAAATTAATCATTTGAAGATATTCAATTTCTATTGTTAAACCTCCAAATTGGAAATGCCACACAATGTGTCAGTTATTTTAAAAATAAAAATATAATAGCATCTAATAATGGCGCCGATAAAGCATTGGCAACTTTTTTGATATTTAAATTTTTATTTTTACCTATGGTTTCGATTTCATGTGGCTAGAAAACATACGTTGATTGATTTTTGATTTTTACGAACTCAAGTAGAATCTATACGAACTAGGTGTACTACTAATTTATTAATGCATACAGTTGTATTCATTAACAGCTGTTTTAAAATTTACTTCAATATCATTTAAAATTTAGTCAAATTGTATTAGTGGTATTTAGAATGATTCTCCTACACAGCTTAGAAGATTTTTAATTGAATTATAACAATGAATTTCATTTCGATTCCTTACCATGTCACTTGAGTAAGAAATGCCATATTTAATTGGAAACTATAACTTCAATTACTCCTATGCAATTTCTAACCTTACTAGTTTTGTGTCTGTCCAGTGGACATTGGAAAAGTGAATCAACCATGCTTTTTTTTACACTTCATCATCTGTATATTACGCAAAAGATTTTGTGACGTAGTCAATGTAAAACATACGAGCAGGGTGTGGCGCCGATGCAGTTATATTTAATTAACGCGATTTAATAAAAATTCAAGTTGTACAAGTAATTATTAATTCTATTTTGATAAACTATTGACTATTTAAATAAATTACATTTATTCTTAAGTTTTTGCTATAAATTTTAAATAAATATATATTTTGAACCAATTATTTATAGTTTTAGCTAATTAATTTTGCAAATAGCGTTTGTTTAGTACACCTCCGATATTATATTTTAATTAATACAAACAATATCATTAAAAAGGGGTAGCAATAAGTCCAGTACTTTATCAAATAATGTCTAACCGGTATTAATTCAGGATTTAAACATACATTATAACGTCAAGTCTAAAAAATTGCCAAAGAAATGATATCGGTTAAGTGTCTAAACTCCTAAAAGCCTTTTTATATACATTCACTACATAGGAAAAGTGAGATAATAGTTATTTCACACATTACCAGCATTTTACAAGGATTTATCATTGTATGTAAAATGATATAAAATTACACACAACCTCTACATCATATATTCCTAATTTGCTCTATTGTATTATTAAAATTGATATTTTAAATAACTTTATTTAATTATTTCTATTTCATTATGAAAAATGGATAAAGCAAAGCTAATTTTAAGGGCCAATTAATTGTCTACTTGTACGTTTATAATAAAGTAATTGACAACTTGTACATTTGTACTGTTTCCACCCTTTTAACTAGTTGTGTTATCCTTTGTGGCACAATTCTACATGAGTAAGTTTATAAAGTGAAATTACTCAAATATGACCTTTGAACCCGTATAGTTATAAAGGATTCTACTTTGGCCAAATATACATGCAAGGATAATTATTTTCTTAATCGTCTTAAAATTTAATTAAACCAAATAATATTTTTTTTACTTAATGTCGTATAAGCAAAATCTTTTCAGTTCCGTATTATTGCAACTGTATTTTAAACAACTAAGAAGCAAATCTAAAAAGGATTATTTTTAAATCCTTTTCAATAGCATTCAATAATGATTACTGGAATAAACCTTAGGATCATTTTCAAATTTATAAGTGTCTCCTTATGTTTTCTTTAATGGCACGGCAGTATAAAAAATGTTCTAATCTTCGAGTTAAGCTCAGTTACAAAAATAACAATTAAAACCCTTATTATTAAAAATATAGAGCTCAAAATCTGTTGCAGTGAAACTTCCTTGACATTGATATTAAAGGAGCAATCTTGGTAAACAGAATATTACCATTTTAGCTTATGTGCTTATACACAACTTCACAGCAATGTGTTTGCGGGTAAGTTTAGTATCTGCTGAAGTTATTACTAGCCTTCAGTAGAAACTGTTTCATTTAAAACGTTTAAATTCCTATCTCGGGCTTTATGCGATCGAAACTTGTAGTACAAAAAAGACGACTTCCAATTTTATTAAAATTAATAATTGAATCCGTTTACTATTGCATAATTTAAGAAAGGTCATAAAGTATCCTTAATTCAAAGTTTCAAAACAATATAATTACAATTCTTCGTTTGAGAAATATTTCTGCGCTAAGAAGCTTCTTTAACAATACATGGTGTCCAGGAAATAAGCTCCTTACGTTAACAGCAGACACGTGTACGACAAAAATGCATTGTGCTGCTTTCATAAATTGTATAGTTTTCCGAATATTTGCAACTAAAGTTTTGTTCAACCCTACATGTTAGTCTAGATGACTACAGTCTTTCAAAAGACGATCTGAGTATTGTAACCGCCGTTCGTGCTGTGGTATACATTATATATGTTACATGATACATTTCAATTACTAACATTAAACGTTATTCAAAACAAATATAAGTAAACTTAAACAATACATTTTATTATTAATAAAGAATTTTAACCATTATTTTAATTTAAACTTCTTAGAAATTATTATATTCTGTATATTCTACAATTAGTGGAAAACAAGAATTTTGAAATATGCATTTATACTACAACAAAATCACAGTAAGCAGTTTTATATGCGATCCATTGATAAATATTTTTTAGGCATCTTTGAACCATATACAAGTTTTAATCATAAGTTCTAGTAAGAGGAACTCCTTTTTATCAAGATTTAAACAATACAAACAGTTTCATTTATATATACTATAAAAATTAGTATCATTGCAACAATTATCTGCATAGTCGAGATGTAAATAACTTTACCTAATGTAAAACCAATACAAATTCCTATTTTATAATTAATTGGTCAATATTAAATGTATATGAACAGAGACAAGTTAAAATGCATAATTATATTTTTGCGCTATCAACCTGTTTTTGTACATTTGTGGGTTAAGTTGATTGTCACGTTCTGATATATTTTCTCCGAACTGTTGTGATTGTCATGGTAACGTCACGAATTACAAGCACGTTATGGTTCATAACGGTACTAGTACTGTTATGAAACGGAGTAAATGTTTGATATCAAATTGTCGTAATTAATTGATATTTGTCGTTAGCGGAAAAGATAATGTAGGATATATGGTCGTTTAGTGCCTTAGTACAACAGGTCTCGAAAATTAGCAAAACTGAACAGTTCTGACCTCATTTTTCTAACTTTTTCTCAGTCTGTTATAAGGCACTTACTGATCATGTATTGTAATATATTAATTAAGACTTTCTAGGACAAAAGCAACTAAACCGCTAAATTAATTCCTTCTATAACAATAAACTAAATTGAGTACGAGATCAATATATCTCGCACTCAATTGCATTATCAATATAAAATAAACAAAATAAAATGTTTTATATATTAGATACAAATGTATGTTAACAGCTTCGTACCTGTAATAGATTTTTACGCAAAAACTTATAAACAAGTTTTATCGAATTACACTAATATTTTTTATAATTTTGTTTCACTAAATAATGTTACTTTTTCCTGATACCCTGTATAGCCTTAACTCTCAAGTAGCAGAAAACAAAATGTAAAATAGCTCATATTAACTACCAACCTGAAGAATTGTACTGCAACGAGTATTATACTAGAAATAGAACCAAGGTTTAAATAAGGTAGTAAACGGTACTATTTTTAACAATCTTTAATGATCGTAATTTTTTAATTCAAAAGGTAATAAAAGATTATCGAAATGAACTTGATTTTAAAATGAATTTATCACTCAACTGCATGAACATGTAAGTTACATTTTTTATAATCAAGTTGGGAATATTGCAAACTTAAAATACATGAAACGATTGGCCCTTGGTGAACAAATGGTCCTTGTTGTAACTAGCTCACAGAAAAAATTTTGACTCGTACACCTAAGTGTTGCGTTGTTATACGGTTTTTTATAATTATATGAAAATTAGGTATCTGTTTTCTAAATTTTGAATTTACCGCGGCATTTATATTTTATGCTGAATCTAAATTACTTATGGTTCTTAATTTAATATTTGCTTCGGTATTTAGCATCTCTGGTTCCTTTCTAATACTATTTTTCTTTTAAACACTAAATTAAATAGTTTAGTGGAGATCTAAATTGCAACAAACGCGATCATGCATTTATTAAACCACAAACCCTTAAGTACAGAAAATCCTTGTAATTGAAACAAAAATTATTTATGTTAGCTTACAATTAACCTTGCTCATTTTAAATAACAAATTAAATAACAACAAAGATATCTGGGATCCCTTCCTAATCAATTAAAAAATACAATTGTGTGAAATACAACAATTTATAATATACAAAGAACACTTGATCGATTGACCACAAAATAATTTTACGTAAATTAATTTTGTCCCTTGCATAAATCTTTGAACTGAAAAGTAATAAAATAATGAAGTTTAAAGCAATGAACAAAATATTCTTTTAAATAAAATGATACAAGTTCATTTAATGACTTACGTACTCAGTAGATTTTATTTAAAGTGTGTCAGGTAAGCCGTCTACGTGAAGATGCCATCGGAGGCAATGTAGGTCAGAATCCGACAGGATGGACGCTCGGGCTCCCAAAACTTCTGAAATAGTGTCATGTGCCAAAATATCCTTACAACACAGACAACGAGAAAGCGTGTGTATCTAAATGCTACTAAGTTAATCAAGTGGGGTCGGAGTGTGTTGATGGGATTATAGCATTCGAACACCATAGTGGGTAAAACAAAATCGAGAATTTCTGGCGACACCTGTTTCAGTCACAGGTTCCCAGGATACGCTGACGAACCCTATATATAAGATCGCAAATCGTTTTAACTGAAGCGGCTAAGCTTGTGATGCTACTAATATCAAAAGTGTAGATGTAATTGACACGGTTCAATAAATTGATAAGACAGAAGGCAGTCTTTTTGATTTAACCTGTGCATAAATAATTCAATAACGTTGTTACGACATTTAAATGGACCTAAAACAGTACTTATGGTTGATGATGGAGTTCTTAAATCTAGTCAGTGTATATGAACTAACAAAATCTTAAAAGTTTATATAAATTGTACTAGTAAATTAAATTTAAACTTGGATAACTTGCTTCGGTACTTAAAAATCAGGAAACCATAGTTTCGTATGTAAGGTAAAATCTAACCCGTTAAATTAATTATTGCTATCAAGTTTAATAAAACAATTCGGAAAATAATCATATTTATGCAAAATAAATAAAAGGTGATCAAAAATAGAAAAAACACTTGATTAATACTAAGGAAAGCGATTAATGGTCAAATGCGCAATCAGGATACTTGCACGTGCGAAAATAGAACGCGCGGAGGAAAAGTACATATTATAAGGTTCTGTTCCTTAAATTCTAACTGCAGGTGTTTCAAAGGTTCTTTAATCTGTTGACAATTTGAACTCAAATGTCGGTCTATTTTATCTTACAAGAACAACGGTGCGTATAAAATTAATTATAGTTTAAATACATCAACGGTTACGCTAAAATAACGAAACAAATATGGCAAAATATTAGTACAATAATTTTGTTAACATTGGAAAATAAAGTTATTGTTAGGCAAATAGTTAAAAAACACTGCAGAACGTATGGTTGAACTTAAAGTGCAACAAATAAACCGCAACTTTACATTTAATGTCCGGCACGGTAATTATGAAATTTGTTTTTAGTTAACTACGTAAAATACCACCCAATAAAAGCCAAATTAACGTGATACGATAAGGAACGCAGATGAGTTTAAAAGACGAATAAAATGATACTAAATTGATCGAAATACATTAGAAGTGGAGTGTTCCTGTTCCGTTGATATCTATTCAATCAGCTACCGAACATTATAGGTACCAAACCCAAATTTTGCGCCCATTATTTCCATTCAATTCACCAATTTCAATGTCAGTCACACCCAAGGTGTGAATCCTTTACTTTAAACAGCCGAGTTAGAAAATGCACGCACAAGATTTTACGAGGTTCAAGAAGAAACACTTACACAAGTGACTACTAAATTATGAATCTACTACATCCTCCCAATTAATATTAAAAACCAAAATGACGGAAGGCGTGATTACATCCATTGCTTAAGACGGCTCATACGGGAGCCCTCTATCTTTAACTTGCTACCTTCTCCTCTAGCCTAACGCAGATGACTTAAGGAAACTCCATCCTTTCTCTTTATAGCTTTGTTGCAATTGCTCCTCTTGATTTTACCGATACGTACGATCTTACATTAACCAATATATATATATATATATATATATATATATATATATATATATATATATATATATATATATATATATATATATATATGT
>JAHWXV010571075.1:0-11641 GCA_024586415.1 Phrixothrix hirtus | reverse complement strand
TATATATATATATATAGATAAACAGTGTGTCCAATTTTCGGTGGCCGCCAGTAGGATCTCGGAGATCTTAATAGATAGATCAGTTAAATAAGAAAAAAGTTGCCCAATCCTGAGTACATTACAGAAGCGTTTTCAGTTTTGTAAAAAAGTTCATGGATTGCTAAATATAAGAAAAAATTCAAACAATGGCAATTTCTTTGAATATGAAGAAATATGAGATAAGCTACCTCGTTAGCTTAGAGGTAAAGTTGCTGGGATCTGTTCAGAAATCGCGGGTTCGATCCCCGCCCGATGGAAAATTTTTCTAAGAATGCAACCGTTCCGGCTATGATTATCTCATACTTGTTCATATTAAAATAAAATAATATTTGTAAAGAATCACAGATATGGGTTAAATATTAAAATACAAAATATGAAATGTATTGGAGCTAAGACAAAGGCATCAAATGAGTCCTAAATTAAATCACTGTAAATAAATTTGCATGACATAACAGTTCACTGCCAAAATTGGTGGCTTATTTGGTACAATATAAAAAGTCTTCAAATACAAGGGAATGATTTGCAACAAAAGAAATATTCGATTTAGCAAAGAAATCTTCGGAAGTTATCGAATTTTCGCAAATTATTATGCATGAATAGACTTTTAAGGTGTTTCTGAAAACGCAAATAAACTTTCTAAGATTTCTTTGCAAGCTTCTAGAACTTACAATTGTTGAAATATACAAGGTATAATTTATGTAAGAAAAAACCTAGGTTGATACAGCAGTACCATTAGTCGACATTACAGTAAATATTTAATATCAAATTGCAAACAAAGAAGCAATAAATTAATGGTTGTAAATCACAGTTAGCTAAATTCATCCAAGTTAACTTCCCCATTAAAAATAACTCAAAATATACATTTTAGAGGTTAAACTCTAAGGTAGATCTGAATAATTAATTAACATATACTGCTATTTTGATGAATAATCTGGTTACTAAGCTGCTAAGATTATAATGTGCTAATTACGCGACTACGTGCCTTCTAACTTTAAAAAAATTTTATAAGTTGCATTGAATTTACTTACTCTTATCAACAGATAGCGTGGGCAAATTTATATATATATATATATATATATATATATATGCTAAAGTTTATAAGAAAAGTTTGTAATTTTAAGAATTTTTCTATTTGCTGTAAAATTCTAATTCAATCAATTATAAATTCACTCTCGGCAATAAAGCGTTAATCTGGCGTAATAATTGGCGAAATAGGTATTTTAACGCATAAACTGCGCTGCGTACGTTTTAAGTAAGAACATTGATTAATTTTAAGTTATCGTCATCAATAATGACTAGTGACTAGTCATTCTGAAATACGGGACTAGTTGATTTTCTTGGGAATTTATCTAAAGCGGGATTACATATACTTTAAAAACAACATAACATGCACCCCTCGCCTGTTTTTTCATTTTCATTTATTTATAATAGAGACGTCGACAACTAAACTTGTTTGATAGTGTTGTATCGGTGTTTTATATTTTTACCATTATGCATACGTATTTATCAATATGAAAATTAGTGAAGAAACAGTTGGAATACCAACAGGGGCATTTTATGGGCAAATCTAGATTTATTTTTCATTCAAATTACATACTAAGCTACATTTTTAGTAAATCAATTAAAAAATTCAAATTCGTTTCCAATGCAATTGACGCTGTAGATTCTTTTAATAGTAAGCAGGTTACCGACGTGGTCATTTTGCCACCAGACTCGAGCGACAAAGGCATTGATAGGGACGAAGAAGTTATCAAAGATAATTATATTGATAATGATAATATTCCTGACGAAGTTCCAAGAGAGGTAGAAATTCACGAGTATGAAGAGTTTTCTAGTGATGAAGAATCCCTAATTAGCCAAATGGAAAAGTATGAGTAACAACTAAACGCGGTGGAGGTGAAAGGGTAGGAATAACAATACAACCTTCAAAACTTCTATAAGTTGGTATGCAACACATTGGAAAAACAGAATTTGATATGTTTCCTTTATTTATAACTGATCACATTATAAACTACATGAGGGACCAGATTATATTATGTGCACTCAGGGATGAAGGAAATTATAATTTTACATTATCGGAAGTGCAAACGCGTCAATTTCTAGGTCTTTTGCTAATTAGTGGATACCCTAAAGAGGACGATTATTGATCAACAGTGCAATATCTATGTGCACCAATATTTAGTGATACTTTGAGTAGAGGACGATTTCGTACAATAAAGCGTTATTTACATGTAGAATGTAATCGTAACCTAGATAAATCTAAGGTTGCCAAAGTTAAACCTTTTTATAACAAAGTAATATGTCAGTTTCAACAATTTGGGATGTTCCATCAAGATTTGAGCACTGATGAGTCTATGGTACCCTACCATGGTAACCACACTGAAAAAATGTATCTAAAAAATAAACCATACAGGTTTTGTTTCAGGTTATGGATGCTATGCGGTACAGATGGTTACCTTTATAACTTGGAGATTTATTGCAGTAAAGTAGAAGGGCCGCAAATTCCCTTGGGTAGCCATATTCGGTGAACTAATATAACGAAAGAATGGAGAGTAGTAGATGTTTTTAGATAGGCTTTGTTCTAGTTATAAACCGTGACTGCGGTCAAAGAAATGGTGGTGGAATTTGTTCTCACATGGACTAAACCCAACAGTTATTGCAGAATTTTGATACTTCCAGAATCTCTATCCTTAAGATAACATAACACATCTCAATTTTCGCAGAACTATGGCAATGTCCTTGCTCAAAGTTCAAAATCCACAAAGAAAGCGAGTAGGTGGACCTACTGCTCCTCCAATTGGAGATTTTAGGTATGACGGTATATGTATGTATGAATGTAAGCAAGGTAGATATGTGATGTGTCTCTCAAACACAAAACTAAAATACAGCAAATGTGATAAGAGATTACATAAAAATATTTATTCCTTCGCATTTCATAAGAAGTGACTTTTAGTATCTAGATATTCAAATTTTACTAATTGCATTATATACAGTCGAAATTATATATAACGAAGTCGCTAAATCCTGAAAATAATATTCGTTAGAGAGAAATTTCGTTATAGGCAAATAACACCTTTTACTGCATAGCTTTACATACAATGTATATATATCTATGTACAACTATCTATGTATTTTATATATACATATGTATAAAAATAAAACCCAGTAAATTAATTACATATATGTACATATTTCGTTTTTTTAAAAAGTCTGTAAGTTTTTGTTGCACAGAATAATTAAAACACGTTATTTCTTCAAAATAGGCTTCATACTTATTGAGAGCATTCCGGATAGATTTTGATACTATTATAGTCCGCTACGCATAGTTTCAAATGCTTTAATCATTTCTTCGTTGGATGGTTTTTCAGCGGCCTCTTTATCATGGCCTTCTTTCACGTCTTCGATAGTTTGACAGGTTTAGTTGTTGTTTAAGGTTTCTAAAATTTCTTCATCGGTAGGATATTCAGCGGTAACTAAATCATCATCAATCCCGGGATAATCGCTTAAAATAACATTGGCGGTAATTTTATTCAATTGGCATAATGCTTCCCACGATTTCTGTAAATAGAAAGGTGGAAATTCATCAGCTTCTTCCTATTCATTAGAATTTTGTTTATATCCTGCTTTAGAAAAACAGTTTTTTATAGTCATCTCAATTACTTCATGAGTCCACACTTTTGTAAACTATTAGATGCATTGCCTTAAATCGACGATTTTGTCAGATATATTGTCTTCAATGCCATTAATCATCCTTATTAAAACTCTCTTACGATAATAGAAGTTAAGGTTTCTGATTATTTCTTGATTCATTGGTTGCAGGTGAGAGGTTAAATTCGGACGGAAGAAGCAGCTCCGTATTTTTAAGCTTTCCTGAGACTGCAGAAGGATATTCTGGACAGTTATACACAATAAAGGCGATTTTTCTATGTTTTTTCATCATTTGTTTATCTAGTTTTAATAACCACTCTTAAAAAATTTGGCCAGTCATCCACGCTTTCTTGTTAAAATAATAATCCACTTCAAGCGACTTGGTCCCTTTGAAGCAACCTGGATTTTTACGTTTCCCGATTACTAGAGGTTTAAGCTTTTCACTTCCTGTCATGTACGCTCCTAATAAGACGGTAATTCCTTCTTTGCGTTGCTTTCCACATAATCATCTACCATTTTTAATAGCAAGGGTTTTATTAGGGGTACACTTGAGGAATAGGCCAGTTTCGTCTGCGTTGAAAATGCTTCTTGCCTCATACTTTTTCAGAATCCTCTTCCATTTTCCATTCTTCCATTGATTACAGTCTTCTTCACTAGTAGTCACACTTTCATCACAAATCACTTTTTCAGCAATGCCGTGCCTTTTTTTAAATCTATCGTCAGTGCTCCCTTGGACATTTGTAAATCCAAGCTACTGTGGAAATTTTAACATGGTACCGAAATTGGCAAGTTCTTATTCGAATTAAATGCGCCCACTTTAAAACTGCTCCATCTAAATCGTTGTAAACGCACGTTCTAGCACGTTTCGCTGAAGGTTTTGCATCATCGGCTAATTTCAAAATTGTTTCGCGATTTTTTAATATTGTTGATAAACTACTCGCAGGAATTCCGAAGTTTGCCGCAATGTCTTTCTTTTTTGTACCTTTATCAATTTCCTGTAGCACGTTAGCTTTTTCACTAATGCTTAAACACTTTCGTTTTGACATTTTCCGTAATGTAGGTATACTAGAACTGTTCGCTCTACAAACTGAAGTTAAAATAAAAATTTACAATGCAAGTTTACAACTTAATTAGGAAATTCCTTTTAAAAAAAAGGCAAACAATAAACGAATACATAAATGAACCTTTCAATGAAGGATTAAATGCTAATTGCTTTTCTTAGAACTTTCACTTAGAAATTCATTTGCATTCAATAACAGGATTTACGTAATTTTTAGATGCTTAGAAGAAAGATTAGTGCATTCTATTCTTAGAAGTTTCACTTAAAAACTCCTTTACATTCGGTGAAGAGAATTGATTTTTAAATACCACCCCTTTGAGGATGTGCGTATGTACATGACATTTACCGGAAAACTTT
This sequence comes from Phrixothrix hirtus, assembly GCA_024586415.1. Classification (NCBI taxonomy): domain Eukaryota; kingdom Metazoa; phylum Arthropoda; class Insecta; order Coleoptera; family Phengodidae; genus Phrixothrix; species Phrixothrix hirtus. The sequence goes on along the minus strand of JAHWXV010571075.1, from coordinate 6,537 downwards.
TTAGATTGTCTTAAAAATTTCGTTATATAGAAATTTAATTTTATTATTTAGAAACGGTTTTATGTGTAGCTTTGACTCAAAAAGTAGTGTAAATTGCAAAACTTAGTTATATAGAGAAATTTGTTATAAAAGATTTCGTAATGTGGACGTTTGACTGTAATTGTAATTTTTATCATTACTCATGTGGTTTAAGACCTTTTTGTACATATAAAATAAAGTATTTTTCAAATGAGGTATTTAATGAAGTTTATACCACACACCCGTTGACCTTTCCAAGATGGGAGTAGTGTTTTTTTCTTTGAATGCTAGAGGAATTTTAACTAACAGTAAATATTGTCTTTTCTGACATCGTTCATATGCAAAACATCGAAAATTATTGTCTTACTAACATTTTTTCTACGAGCGGCTGTTAAAGGGCTAAAAACGCGCATTAAAAAATAATTTAAAAATCAACGTTACCTTAAAACATTGAAATGCAAATGCGTTATTCATATAATGCGCACTGTTTACTCAATAGAGGCCTATTTTTACTTTATTTCAAATCTTCGTAGAAGAATTATTATATGCAATGCGTAGAAGAAAGCATTTCAACTGCTCGGAGATTTTTTACGCGCGAGATGCAATAGTCATCTTGCTCGGGAAAACAACACTTTCGCAGTTGAAATTCAATTTCTTCTACTTGTTACTATACTAAACTAAATGAATAAAACTAACAACAGAAAAACGTTACAATCTAAAAAAATTAGATTCTGTACGAACAGTTAATACTGATAAAATGTATAGTAGTTTTTAAAATAATAGTTGTTAATTATTTTAAATAGTAAACTTTCTCTAAACGTTGAATTATTTCAACTATTTACTATCTGTTCAGTTTATTTTCTTTAACTGTTATTATCCTTATGCATGTAATGTCCTTCTCTAAAATACAGATTACTAAATTAATGGTAAACTTAATAGTAAAATCTATTCATAAGCAAAGCAGCACGTTTACATTGTGTATTTCAAAATACATACTGCAAAATATCTTACTTTCATTAAGTTTCTCGGGTAGAAGGATTACAGGATACAATAAACCACTCAAGGACGTCCTCTTACGACGGCAACGACTTGAAAATAGACAGTACTTTAGACTAGTAAAATATTGCGCTGCTTTTAGATTTATTTGTACGTTTTCGTAATCAAAATTTTATAAAAGTAAAGCTGCGCCATTTTCATTTTACCAAATATTATTTTCGCAAGCTACTGTTTAAATTTCGCAAGTATTAGATATAGCATGACTTTTTCAGTCGGTATCTCTCAGTTAGACTAGAAATAACCATCTAAATATCTAAAATTACTTTTATTAATAATTTAACATTTTATAAATTTAGATTAGTAGTTTATTAACTTTCCTTTTATGCAATTGCAGATACTATAACAAATTATAACCCTTCTGTTGATAAAATGTTAAACAACTTAATGGCAGAACTGTAATATAGCCAATCTTAGCCCTATGGAGGAACAAAGTTCTTATTAGTAAACTCTTTATAATTTTATTCTAGTGTATCATGGAAATCTTACTTCAAAATAAATGTTCAAAATTATAACAAAAATCCTTATTAGTACACTGCGTGATTATATATTTCTACTGCTCCTACAAATCTTAACAGATGTAAAAGCAAAAGTTTTAAAGATTAGGTTATTTAAACATTGTTTTAAGACAAAGTGGGTATAATTTATAATTAAATTAAAATTATATCGAATAAGCTAAGAAATAAACAAATTATTTTTTATTTATTTGAAAAACTATACAAATTTGTTGATTGAAATAATAACAGTTTACTAAAATTGCTTATATGGTATACCTACACTTGAAACGAAATTGCTGACTCAATAAATCATCAGAACCTCTTTAGTAAGAATCCATTGCAGGGAAAAGATAATAAAGTCCATTTACAACTATCCGAAAATTACCAAATAGTGAATTTTTTTAAATCAGATTTGTATGCTCTTGTTGCCATATTCGATAGAAAATTAAATTCTTTTTCAATCCAAGTAAGGTCTCCCTGTACCTAAATGTAACTGTTTGTTAGTTATTTTCCATTTCTCTTGTTGTCAATTAATTTCACATCTTTATTACAGCAGTTGGCTTTTGGATTAAAATAAACGAAATTAACGTTAAACTGTCATTGTGTCAGTAAATATTGCAAATGTAAGTTAGTCGTTATTATTATTGCATTTTTGAATGGTGCTTAATTAATTTGATATTTGACTTTGCTAACTTGTCCCTGGTTTTGCCGCTCAGATATGTTAAATTTATTTTACATTCATGGGGAATGCCACAGAGTAATTTCTAGAACTTGTAGGGCATTTAATGGAAGATATCTCCATTTACTGACCACAACGGAAAAAACATTTAGAAGAATTGTAAAGAATTTTAAAATCCATGTTCGGATAGAGAAGTAGAGTGGCAAAGCCTGTAAGAGGTCGTAGTAAATACCCTTGGTTACTTTAACTCCTATGCAAGAGCTTCTGCTGAAATAGATCTTGGAATTTTGCGTGCTTCCATTGTAAGAGTGCTAAAAAGACATAAAATGCACCACTTTAAATTTACTGCCATCCAAGTAGTAGACAATGAAGATTCGGCCAATCTGGTGGAATATTGTGAAGTGGTGCTACTTAAAATTCAAGAGGATCAAGATTTTCTCATAAAAATAATTTGGACAGACGAATCAAATTTTTCTAGAGAAGGAATTATTAATTGTCTTAATTTGTATATTTAGTCCCACGAAAATCCACGAGTTCAGAAAATGCAAATTTCAACTCACTTTAATGTTAATGTATTTTCCTTATTAATGGATTATCGATGCTACTCTTATATTTACGACGAAAATGTAGACAAGTAAAGACATTTAAGCATATTAAGAAACCAGGTACGAGATTTTTTGGATGAAATACCCTTGCCGAAATTAGTAAAATGCTGATATCAACTAGATGACGCACCAGCTCACTGCAATTCTGTAGTAAGCAATTAAGTGTATGCAATGTCTAAAGACAAATGGACCTGATGCCTTGGCTAGGCTTTCGCACCAAGATCTTTGGACTTAAGGCTCCTAAACACTTTGACTTTTATCTTTGGGGTAGAAATAAAACAGGGTTGTATAAAACATGAATTACATCTAGGGAAGAGTTACTAGCTTGAATATTAACTGTATTTAATTCCTTAGAACCAACTGAAATAAGATCAACTACTGCTACAGCTGCCAATTGAAGAATTTTAAAGTGCTCAGAAGTTGAAGGTGGTTACTTTCAATACATTTAATAAACCTTAATTGTTATTCTGTTGTTTCACTGTTATTATGAAATATGAGCTTTGTTTATAATCTAAAGTCAACTGCTGTAATAAAGATGTAAAATTACTTGACAACAAGCGAAATGGTAAATAACTAAAAAACTATTGCTTGTAGATATGGTTTAAAAGAAAATTTAATCCTCTATCGAATGTGGCAACTAAAACATACAAGTCTGATTTAAAAAAATTAAATGGGGCTATCGTTATCTTTCCCCTGCAGTGGATTTTTAAAAAGTTAGAATGGCGCACCATATTACCATTTAGTTTTTAGTTAAAAGTTTCATAACTGCAACATTTCCCAGTTTAGAGTAATCCAGTTTTATTGAAACCACTATTTTGGTCTTTAAGAAACAAAAATAGCTCTTTACTCGAAAACGGCAAACGTTATGCGCATACTTTTAAGATAAAAGGTGTATTAAATTTGATGTAGAATTATAATATGATATAAAAAATATGAGTGGTCAAAGTTTAAAATAATTACAAAACATTAAGATCCTAAAATATTTAACTCAAACATGCTACTTAATTATTCGCTTCGCGCGTCGCAAATAGCAGTAGGTCACACAAATATGGCTTAAATCCTCTAAAATAACTGTAGTGCCCGAGTGTGTCAGTGCATTACTTATACTTTCTAGTAGTCGCGGCACGAGCAACTACGTGCTGGCTTGCAGAGTAACTCGTTCATGATAGGTAGCATAGTCTGTATAGAATAGCATTAGGCATGTCTGGGGTAATGCTGGAATTGTGGCTGCCCTTGTAGCACGTAGGCTAAATACGTCGACACTGACCGGTATGGTGTAGATTCCGTAAGTAGAGAATGCTACATTGACATAGGGTACGATCTAGGCTATAAACCATGTCTACCTTTAAAAATATTGTTAAAAAAACACAAGAAAAGCCTCCTACAGTCAAAACCATGGTGGGTGGCTGAGATTGAACAATATTGGCCCACCTTGGAATAAACGCGAGAAAATTGAATGGAAAATGGGAACGTGGAAGGTAAGAGGGATGTATTGAAATGAACATGAGATTTTGAGTGAAATGAGAAAGAGAGAAGGTTAGATGTGCTGTGTGTGAGCGAAATTATGTGGAAAGGGAAATAAGTGATAGAGATAGATGAGGGAAGTCTAGGTTTTTGGTCTGGAGTAGAGAGCTGGACGCATGTTTCAAAGGAAGTGGGATTGATTTTGAGCGAATTCGCTAAAACGAATTTAAGGGAGTATGAATTGGTGTCGCCGCGGCTACTTTGGGTTGATAGGCATCAGGAAAGTAGTGGTTGTAGCGTGTTATGCTCCGGTTAATGGTGATAACCAGAATGAATGTGAAAGCTTTTCGATGGAGTTAGAAGGGGTACTTAATGCATGTCACGTGAATAATAGAGTGATTTCACTGGGTGACCTGAATGAATGGACGGGAGTAAGAAGAGAAAACATTGATCGTGTAATTGGCCCTTACGGCGATCCCAGAGCGAATTAGAATGGGGAAGCGTTAGTTGGGCTATGCTTAGAAAAGGACGTGTTTATATCGAATACGTGGTTTAAACATAAGGATATCCATTTGTATACGTGGCAGAGAGGAGAGTCTAGAAGTATGATTGATTTAATCGTTTATGATGAGAGGTTACGTGAATTGGTAAAGGACACACGAGTGATGAGGGGTTCTGAATGTGGGACGGATCATTTTCTGGTAATGTCAAAAATTGAGCTTGATAGAAAGTGGGTATATAAAAAGAAGGCAGTTACAAGAAACACTAGAGTGAAAGTGGAAAGATTGCAGGAGGAGAATGTGAGAGGAATACACACAAAATCTAGAGAAGTATGAAATTGAAAAAGGTGGCATCGAATGTGCATGGAACAGGTTGAAAGGCCTCCTGATAGAGTGTGCAACTAAAGTATGTGGAGTTAGTACGATTGGAAAGTCAAAAAAGTACGCATGGTGGAATGATGCCGTGAAAGATGCAGTAAAGGAGAAGAAAGAAGTATATAGGAGAATGATTGCAACTAAAGATGAAAATAACGGAATGGATCTACTGAAAGCGTGTCGGATTAAAGAGAAGCGTACAAATAAAGCTGTGAAGGAGAGTAAAGAGAGTTTGAGGGTGAAGGAGAGAGTAAGGATGCAGAATGATTTTGACGGTAATAAAGATTATTTTGGAAGGGAGTAAGGAATGTAAAGCCGGGTGTAAGGAACCGAGTAAACGGAATACGGAATAGCGAGAACGAAATGGAGTGGGATGAAAGTAAAGTGATATTGCATTGGAAAGTACATTTTAATGGGCTGTATGGCAACAGGGATATTGGGATAAGTGTGAATGTGGGAAATGCTGGAATAAATAAAATCAAAGAGAACTTTAAGAGTATAGGCGTAGAAGAAGTACGAAATGCAATAAAAAGGCTTAAAAATGGGAAGGCTGCTGGAGTAGATGAAGTTATGAATGAAATGTTAAAGTACGGCGGTATGCGACTAGGTGAATGGTTGTGCAAATTATTTAATGCTTGTGTTCAATTAGCAGAGGACTGGAAGAGTGCTATGATCGTAGCTTTGTACAAAGACAAAGGTGGTAGATATGAATGCAAGAACTGTAGAGCTGTAAGTTTATTAAGTGTAGATGGGAAATTGTTTGGTAGAATTATGATTGATAGAGTTCGCATAAATACTGAAAGATAGATATGGGATGTACAGGGTGGATTCATGCCTGGATGAGGGTGCGTGGATCAAATGTTTAGTCTGCAGCAAATGGCCGAGAATTGTTTGCATATTAATGAGAAAATGTATTGTACATTTGTGGATTTAGAGAAAGCGTATGATAGTGTAAATAGATGCAAGTTATGGGCATCTGTGATGGAATATAGTGTAAAGGGAGAACGACTGAATGCAATAAAAGCAACGTAAGACGGAAGCAGAGCGTTCGTGAGAGTGAGTGAGTACTTTGAAATTGAGCAAGGTGTGAGACAAGGATGTGTGATGTCTCCTTGGTTGTTTCATATATTCATGGATAAATGTGTGAGAAGTGCATGTGAGGACTTGAGTGGTATAAATATAGGCAGCTAAAATGTAAAAGTGTAGATGTATGCAGTACTAGTAGCTAAAAGCATGAGCCAAATGTAACGAATGTTGAATAAATTTGTAGAAGTGAGTGAAAGAATGGATCTGAAAATCAATAGTGGTAAAACAAAGGTAATGGTTTTCAATAGGAATGATGAAAA
>JAHWXV010571028.1:0-11581 GCA_024586415.1 Phrixothrix hirtus | reverse complement strand
TCTATATATATATATATATATATATATATATATATATATATATATATATATATATATATATAGTTGATCTACCCCACGATTAAATTTAAATTTAGGTGATCTCGTTGAACTTGGCACAAATTATTTATAATTGTGTTGGTAAATTTGAAAAACCGTCTGTAGTTGTGTAATTTTATAAAAAAAGTACGTATTCAAAAAGAATCAAAGGCTTTTCAGATGACAATTACATAAACGTCCTTAAGTTATTCCGTAAGATAGCTGTTCTTTGTACTTACAATAAATTATAGAACTCGCCAAGTTTTTATGTAATCAATAAATAAGGTTTCGTCTTGACGTGTTATGTTGAGCATAAATTGATGCAAATAATTGCTAGTTGGTTTAATATTAAATTTAAATGATCTTCTGTTAGTTTAGGCGTTTCAAAACGTACCGAAAGTTTTAACAAATTATACACATCTTTCACATCAAGAAACCATTAACAATCACGCATTGTGGTTAAGTTTTAATATAACCAATCAATTCAATTTAAAAATATGCTTATTACATTTCATCAATTAATAAATGCAACACATTGAAGAAAATTCATTCTTCAACTCCAAACTGATTATAATCTACCGCATAGATTTTTGAAGGATGCATCGTTTTTATACAAAACAAAACTCCGTTATCTGCTTGCCTTAAATGTCATACAAAAATAATAATTTGCACATTGTGAACCCTTGTACCGTCATATTTTATTAACTACGAACTGTGACATGTGTAATACAGTTACCTATCGAGTTAAAAATGTAATGTAATGATGTATAATAAGAGACATTTGAATTGAATCTAGTAGTTCTAATTATTACTTGTTGCATTAATTATAGGAGAAGCTACAAAAGATTATATTCGCTCTTGCCAAAATTAGTTACCTACAGAATTCTGTAATACCTACACCTGATTTAGACAAGATAATACAAATTCCTGCATTCTTTTAAAACGTTTAAAATATGGAAAATCATTGCTATTATCTCTTACTAAATTAATTTCCAAATTGGCACGAAATTCAACTCCCCCCCCCCCCTAAGACTTGAGTTGTAACCTCCGTTTATTAAAAGACCTTTAAAAACTCGGCGAAGCTGGGTAGCAGTTCTTTTGAATTATATCTTATTTGCTCTTCAATATTTACCAAAACTCGACGAGGTCTTTCGACTGACATCTCAGTTTTCTAGCAATATCATTTGGGAAAACACATTATTATCAGCCTAGCCATTCCACTATTTAAACTATGACCTCCGTATATGATACTTGTTCAATGATAATTAAATCGTCTCTAAAAATAACATATATCTGGAATTTTGACAAATAACTAATGTGAGCCATGATCCAAGTTGGTCAAACTTACACCATTCTCCTAGCTTTGTCATATACCAAAGCATGCTTTCCACCTCACCTCCTTGCCTTGAACTATAACTTCCATACACATGTTCAAGTGACAGCTAAACCTTCGAAAATTATCGTGCCCTGCGACATACAACGCATAGAAAAACATACCCAATATAGAAGATCCCTATGTTATAATATGCGCCCTAAACGTGCAATTATAAATTAATTGAAATGGAAGGGATGGGATGGGATTACATCACGTACATTATCACAAGCCAAAATAGAAATAACGCATGCGGCAAGTAAAATCACGAATGTTCAACCACGGCCGGCAAAGCTACAGTGAAGCGAGGCGTGGATCATCGATACTTACGAGGCTGAACACTGTAAGACTAAGACAAAGTAGGTAAAAGGTGGGCGCCACTATTCTCAAATCGATACTGCTACTAGGTAATGTTTGTGGAAACACCCTGTATGTCAAGATATTAAGACCAACCTTTGGAGTGGAGACAGATACTCGAATGGTACTGTAGATACGAGATGAAACTGAAAAAGAAGATATGCTACACCAAAAGTGCTCACTACTTATAACGGCTCCTGTATATTGTGGAGTGCTAACTTTATTATAGAATTAGATCCAGATTTATTTTTAATTGCCACGAAAAAAAAACTATGAGGCTTATGATACGCCCGGTATATTGAAGATAAGGTAAAACGTTTATCAGAACTTCAATTTTACTTAACGCCGTACTGCAATTTAAAATGAATTATTTAAGGACGGATTATAGAGTAGACGGCCCTGTACATCGTTAATAATTAAGCCAGCAGAATTTTAGATCTTTATGCAAGTTTTAAATTTAGATTGAAACAAATGTTTTATAACTTTACTGTAATTAGTAAAATTACTGGATCAGACTTAAACTTATTAAACTCGCAGTGTATAACGAAGATTTCAGGTAGAATTTACTTTGTTGAAATAAGAACAATGATTTAGCACAAAACACGTTTATATTATTAAATTTGCACTGTATGACACAATGGTTATAGTGAAAAAGTTTATCAAAAATAAAATTGGTCAAAATATACCTTAAATTTTAAGAAAAAATACATTAATTAACGCAAAAGAGGTTGCCCCAACAGGCTAGAAATGGTTATTTAAAAATTTAATGGTACTAGGCGGATCTCTTTACGTTAACGGCAAAATTTCACATTCGAATATACATGAAAAATAAACCTTTGGTTGGGTACCCAATGCTTATTAATCTCATAAAACCAAAATACTTATTATAACACAATTGTTACATTTATTAATACTTAGATTTTTAACAAACCAAAAGTTCTAGCTGTAAATTTTTCATAGCAAAAACCTTTTAACAATTTCAAATTAAAAGTTTTTAATCCATTTGTTTCACAACCATTCAAGTGGTAAACCGTGTTGCTTAATTAAATTACTACAACGCCCAAACGCGGTTAAATTAACCGGTGGTGGCACCGGATGGAGTAAGCATTTGGTGACAATTTAATTGAAGATTTAAGAGATTTAAGTACGTGAATGCACTTACGAAGTTTTCTTACGTCACGTAGTTTATAAAAGGAAGCCGTTCCTTGGTGTCCAATTTAATTGATGACCCTTCACGGATGGAAATACAAAGAAAAGATGCCTTCGTGATTCACACCGAATTTAATATCCCAATCAAATATGAAAATCCCTCTTCAGCACAGTTTGCCTAGGGGTACAGTAGACTTTCGACAAGGACAGGTGGAAAATCTAAAATTAAAGACACAAAACACTTCCGAAAATAATCTTTACTATCCGCGAACTAACTCGCTTAAGACTTGATAACTAACTGCCTTCGATTTTCCACAAGATTCTTTTTCTACATTTTTAATGACGTCAAGCTGGCGTCAGTTCTTCTCTGCGTTTTGTTATCGTTATTATTGTACAGTTAAATACGTGACATGTACATTAATTATTCGTATGCTTGCATCCGTAACTTACCCACGAGTTTGACATTCACTTCGCCCTGAAGCGCGTGTTTTTAAATCTTAACTAGTTTTTAAAGCAACATGATGATCTCATCCTCTGTAAAAATAAATGAAATTCTTTCAATATCATGATTTTTACTATGCATTTCTAAAATGGTTAATTTTAGGTATTATACGAGGTCCATTTAATTAATTCTTTGTTTTAATCTATTTATGCTTTAGAAAATTGAATTCTTAAATGACTTTAAATTAATTCTTACTTTAATTAATTATTTAAATACGTAATGCACACGGTAGTGCGTATTTGATACTCAATATTTTATTCAATGTTCTCAAAACCCTGCAAAAGCTGACAAAATGCTTTCCACCTCGCCTTCTCTCCCTTGACCAACAAATTTCATATACCAACGAGTTCAAGTGCCCTGCGATATACAGACACAGAAAAACTTACCCAAAATAGAAAAGTTCTAAAGGTGCAATTCACGTACCCGTATTTATATAATAACACACGTTTAAAAAAATTCCATGAAATTGATTCTAATTAATGAACCTGGACAGAATTATTACTCCAACGCATTCTATACACACTATGTGGTGTAATTATCTGATTTTCCGTTTAAATTTTGACTTTTAGCACATCATTGTACTTAATTGGCCTGTATATACTGAGAATTTTCTATTGTCTTATTATTAGTATCGTCAGCAAATAAATTCCTTTGTTTTTGAAAATAAATTGAAACTTATTTTAATTATTTAATTCACCGTAGGTGAAGTTTGAAATGTAGTGTTACGATCGAAGATGTCTCCGTTTAGAAAGTTCTACCAGCAGGAAGTTATAAATAATTTCTCTTAATGCTAAGAATGGACGCGGTATTCTCTCTTCTCGTCTCTTTTCAAGATTGCAAAGTTTCTTCTAAGACAGCAGTTTATTAGTTCACCAGCATGGCACGGGCTGGGTGGACTCTGTTATCAAAGATCCTTTTATTATTATTTTACTGCCTAAATTATTAAACATAATTATAGCTGCAAAATTAAACAATATATACTTAAATCCGGAAGATAATTACTAAATAGTTAAAGTGGCAAGTTCTGTAAAGCCTTAATTCAAGATTTAAAATTGTTCATTCGGATCTCCTTTTATGTTGATAGTATCTTTAGGGCTCTCTAGTTGAAGATACCGCACTCCTTGCATTGAATCGGTTATTTAAGGCAGTATTATCTTTATTGAGACGCACTTGAATGGTGTACAATAGTTATTTCAAACAAACTGATGTTTCTTTAAATGGAAAAAACAAGCATTAATATCTGTAATTATTGAAGTAGATAATGTTAACGTCATCATTTATTTCTTGTCGCAATCGTTAGTTATATAAGAAAATTCCTCCCGGATATGAGGCCAAAGTTGAAATTTAGGTAGGGTTAGCAAAATATTTTTTTGACGCCAAAGTGATATCACAAATTTTTATTTTATAATAAAGTGTTACTAACAAAATAAATTTTTTTGGGTATAACATTTTGGTACCAAAAAATTAACCCCGCCCAAATTTCAATTCTTAGCATATTTCAATTCCAAACGAAAGGAAAACTTAATTAAATAATTTCAAATAGTTTACGATATAATTTAATAAAAGTTTAATCGGTTACATTGTATTTTTCAGATAATTACTACTTTTTGCTTATTTGTATTTCTATAATATGTTATTCTATTTGATTTTCTTTGAAATCGAAAGCGATTAGTGCAAAATTGTTCACTAATCCCACAAGCGCTAGCAGATAAGATAAAATCTAAATATCAGAGGTAAAGCAAACATAGTTATACCAATTAGCTTCAATGTAAGCTAATTCAAAGCTGTATACAGCAGCAACCTCTTGGAGCTGTATTACTATTACCGATATATTCTCCCACTTATTTCCATCCCTGATTGCGTCATTAGGATAATAACAGGGAAAATCAATGCTACCTACCGTTTATGACTTACCGAATTTGTACGATATTAATTTAACGCCACAGTCTTTAACCCCGCCTTTTTCCTGTAACTATCCTCTCGTTAATTACTTGTCATTATATAAACCTAAGCATGTTGAAATGTCGTTCCTCGTGTAGTAACTGTGATATAAATACTGTTACGAACTTGCATAACTGCAGAAGAGCCGTTCCGACTATCATTGAGTGCAGACGTGTTCCTTGACTGACGTACTTCTTGAGCTCTATGTGTGCTGCACCTTAGGCTCCTACTTGTAGCGGTGTGTCAACAAACGTTTTATAAATTGCGTAAGTGCTTTGTTGTGTTATTCAAAGTGCTTTCGCGATGGCCTCGTCTTGGCATTGTCCGAAAGGTAGTAGGTTACGCTACCCTACCGCCACAAATTTTCAAGTACCAGCTTCAACCGGCACTGTTCTCAAACGTACCGTTACGCCGGAATCCTCTAGTGCAGTGCGCGGACCCGCAAAACATACATACAATGCTCCCGCAATTACAGCACCCACAGCTGCAGACGAATCAGAAGCCCTCAAGAGAATTGAAGAGCTCGAACAGCTCGCCAGTGAGCTGCGAAAGAAAGTGGCGGCACGTTCTAACCCCATACCTGCAACAAGCACAGCTGTAGCAGCAAGTGACGCGCGCGACCTCGTCGCGACAATGGACTACTCGTCCGATGAAGAAGACAACGCCAGAGCCACAGGTCCCGACAACTTCGCTGAAGTTAAGGGACACAAACGAAAATCAAAGGTTGCAACAACAAGAAGAAACGGCCCGGCGTCAAAGGTGACGACACAAAACCTGCATGACGCGCTCAGTGGCCTGGAGGCTAAGCAAGAAGAGAAAGAAGAAACGAACACCGCAGCCACAAGAAAACCACGTGGAAAAGTGCCTCTCGTGGTTATCAGAAAGAAAGATAATTGGCCAAAAATAGTAGCAGACCTAGAAAATCTAGGTATCCAAGGTGAAGAACGTCGCCTAGGGGATAAATGTTTAGCCAGGCAGTGACGCCGAACACAAAGGTATCACCGATTACCTGTCAAAAGCCAGCATACCTTACCACACCTACCAGCTGGCAAGCGAGAAATCGCTAAGGATGGTCACAAGAGGGCTATCGAGACAATTCCGGACGAGGCAGTCAAAAATGGCCTTCTGAAACAAGGGCTCCCTATAATCTCCGTAAGAAGGATACGGAGGGGAAGGGAGCGATCGCTAATGGCACTAAACTACAGAGAATTGGCAAAGAACCGCCAAGGAAAGAAAGTGTTGCAAGTATAGACAGTTCTCCACCTTCCCATCACAGTGGAGACTCCAAGGAAGAAACAAGGCACCATCCGGTGCCTAGTCTTTGGCCACACGCAACGCTGTTGCAGAGCAGATCCGCGGTGTGTTAAGTGCAGTGACGGACATACATCTTGCAATGCGCAAAGGACAAGAGTACGCCAGCAACATGTGCAAATTGCCAACAAGGACACCTAGAAAACTACAAGGGTTGCCCGCGATTCCCGCGGCTAGTGAAAAACGTGGTATCCACCCGTTCGAGCATTAATGTAATCTGAAAAATTATAGGACTGCTTCCGTTTCTAACTATCAAATAAGAATCATCTCAACCGTAAGTGATATCTAAATTATTTCACCTTCAAAACCTAGATGTTAGGCCCTCTTAACGAATGCACGAGTAATTGTTACCAAAATTTAACTTTGATCAACGTCATGTAATAACAGGGGCTTTAAATTCCCGATCTGTTTGTGTTATGAAATCAAAGAAATTATACGTAAAATATATAATTTCTTTGCACGAAGGAAGCGAATTTGCTGACTTTTTTTATCAACTGTTTCAACGAACTATTTTGTAGTTTAGAAATTTAAACTATTCATGTTAATGCTTAACATTTTTGTTGTATTAATTCAACAAACTATTGAGTTATGTTAAATTAATTTATTTTGTGAAATATTCTCATACAAGGTACTCATTAATTGTATGCTTGCTTTTTTGTATACAATAATTGTGCACTTTGAATGTCGTTAACGGAAGTGAGATTCGTTTGCAAAGTAATTTTAAACCCTTTTAACCTGGCCTGTTGGGGCCTTTCGATTTTGGCTCATTAATAAAGACGAACCTCAGTTGCGTTGACTAATGTATATATTGTTATTAGATCTTAAGAAATAGTTGGTTTATCATTGATTTTTAATCAGACTTATTGAATGAATGTAATAAAGTGAACAATCAATTACATAATGTGTTTTGTGCTCAATCAGTGTTTTTATTTTACCAACCTAAATTTCATCTGATATTATAATTGTACAGTGCGCGTTTAATAAATTTTAGTCTGATCCAGTAATTTATTATTCAAAGAAAAGTTATAAAGCATTTGTTTCGCCGTGAATTCAAAACTTGTATAACGACCTAAGATGCTGTTGGTATAATTATTAATTATATACATGGTGGTCTATCCTAGTGTCTACCTTTAAATCATTTATCTTCAGCTGTTCACACTCTAAACTTTGGGGTACAGCATTAAGTCAAAGATTTTTATCAACAATTCATATCACTTGCAAAATATACAGGGCACACCAAGAAGTAGTATAGCGTTTCCTAGTCAAAAGTAGTTCTGGATCAGGAAAGTACGAAAACGGACTTCACTCCCAGTTATATAATAAGGTCAGCACTCCATAATACACAGGAGCAGCCATAATTAGCGAGCACTTTTAGTTTAGTATATCTTCTCTTTCAGTCTCTATTCCGTATCTGCAATACCATTAGAGTGTCTGTCTCCACTCCAAAGGTTGGTCACTAATATCTTGACATGCAGGATTTTTCCACGAGCATTACCTAGTAGCAGTATCGACTTGAGAATAGTGGCGCCCACCTTTTATCGATTTTGTCTTGACTTAACAGTGTTTAGCCTCGCAAGTACCGATGAACCACGCTTCGTTCCACTGTAGCTTTGCCGGCCGTGGTTAAACACTCGTGAGTTTAGTTGCCGCATACGTTATTTCAAGGTTAGCCTGTGACAAGTTTGATAAAGAACTAAATTAGAAGTACTTTTGATGAACAACTTTACGTAACAGATACAGATGATGGTACAATAAGAATTATTTTGGAGCAAGAATTTGATCAATGCTTGGGAAGTTACCAAGTTACCTCTTCGCTACTGCACTCATGACACAACTTCACTTTTAACTTTTTAACAAAGCGTTTAATACACATTTTATGTGGCTTAGTAGTTGGCTTAGTATTAACCAGTCCATCATTTTAAACCACCCTGTTTATTAATATTATTTTGATCACTAAAAGTAATAAAATCATAAAATTAAAATTAAAAGGAACGTAATTAATGCAAAACATTACGCCCATTTAAATTTTTACCTAACATATCGTGTTTATAAGGTGTCCCCAAATTAATTTTTCGCCTACTAAACAGAAAGTGATTCATTAATATCATTTTTTGAGGGTAGAAAGTGCTTCTTTCCTGTTCTCATATGTCAAAGTTTTTTACCCCATTATGTCAAATAATGACAATCCCGCTACTAGCTTGCGATACAATTATTTTACACGGGCTGCAAACACTAATTTTATGTCCTTGAAATACAGTATAATATTTTCTGCGTTTCAAATATAGTAAGTATAAAGGGTTGCCTAATTTTGTTATTAGCTTTCAAAATTAAATATAAGATTTTTGTAATTTCTCTTAGTTTTAAATTTTCTACAATTTAAAGATAGAAATGTCAATAAATTGGAATTCCTTTTACATTATTTTTTTAAACCAAGAAATAAATTTGCTCTCATTTGAAACTTCGTAATGGAGTATTAATGCAACCATCCTTGATCGTCATTAACCTACCAAACCAACAATTCAAGAATTATTTCAAAATATTATTTAATTGCTCCAATTACGTTCACTTTTTAATTTTTAAGCTAGTTTAAAATTATGCTTTATTTTTATTTTTTATTTTTATAAAAAAATACCACCTTTGTTTCTGGTTCTATTCATCGAACAAATATGGACTGTTAAAAAAATTAAGTCTTAGAAGTTAACAAAAAAAGAATTAAAATAATTAACAATCAGACGCGTGTTTATTTCCCTGTTACAAACTTGCTATAAGATACACTTAGAATTTATTTGTTGCTTTGACAAGTAAACATCCTTGTAAGGTGTTTGCATTGAATTCAAACAAGAATTCTTTACGATTATTAGTTAAAATTGACATTTACCGTTAAAACTGGTGCATAAAATAAAGTTTTCAAACCACACTTGTTTAATGCAATTAAAATATTTTGTGATATGTTATAGTAATCGTTTCTTCAACATAAAATCTTTAAGATCACTTGACTTCCACTTGGACACTTTTAGTAAAATTAAGTGACCTATATCTACAACTTGACGTGCAAATCGATATCAGATTGTAATAATGGTTGGTAATATTTAATATGCGACTGAAAGCACGTATTCAAATTAATTTTATAAGCCCATTGCTGTAACACATGTCTAATTGAAAAATGTCGGAATGTTAAATTCTGGACAGCCTATACATAAAAATAAAACCTAGGAAACTAAAATATAAACCGCACTTTATTTTGAAGTTCCAAAGCAAACCATCCATCATAGATTATAGATGTGTTAAGCCCGTACCTAAGTACATTAGAATTTAGCTTCTATGGTAAATTGGTTTACTTACTGCTAAATCAATCATCAGTAATCACAAAACGTTGGAAAAGTTTCGACTAGTACGGTTCAAAATATCTCAAGGCAAATATCATCGGATACGTTTGAAAAAAATAAATTTGTAGGATAGTTTCTCGAAACACCCATGTTAAGGAGAAATAATAACAGATATCGGTTACTGCATTTTTTAATAAACAGCCATAAATATTACTAAATGTGATTATAACGTAATAGGTAAAATTAAAAATGTTGAGGATATTATAAGAATTGTAAGTTACATGGACAAATAAATTCATAAATTACAAATTTAAAAGGTATGTTAATAAAAGTAGCAACGTTAAAAAATTTAAAATAAACCGTTGTAAATTAATTTAGCATATATCGCCATGTCCCCTTGTGGACGTTATCAGTCATAAAATAAATCTTTAGAGAGTAAGTTTACCAACCTTAGAATATTTTAATTTCGCACAGTATTAAGCAGTGCTAGAGATGGTAGCTGGGAAGTTCTACGCCAAAGGCGTAGTACGTAAAATGTACGCATTTATGCATTATTTAAACAATTCCTGAAATAACCGTCGATACAACTCGGTCTAAAGATTCAACTTAATTTTGCGGGGTAAAGGGCAGAATACGTGAAGTCGCACATTACACAAAGTTATTCGATACTATTATCTATGACTCATAACTGATTAAAGATTCGCTTGCATACCTGCGAAATTTTAGTTAAATCGTATAAATTAAATTAGAATTAAACGAAGAAGGATATTCTCTTCAAAAAGTTACAATAGCTTTGTTCAGTTATAAGTTAATTTAAGGTCTTTAACAACGTTTTAGATTTTTGTATTTTTGCAGAGACGTTTTTCTATTAATTATTAATTATTTTGTTTTAATAAGATTTGACTCCATAGTTAGTTTTTGATTTATTTGGAACTGTAAACAATTGACTACACAAAATATTTACAGAAACATTCCAAGGCAAAAGTCTCCTTAGCAAAACTGAAACAATAATTTATTTTTAATGAAAAAATACAAGGTTAATGTATGTACACTGAGTTTTTAATTGTGAAACATCAAGGTCATTGAAACAATGAAAATTATAAAAATTGTAATCATTTCATTACTATTTGTTAGGTTATATGTATTTTAGTGCCAATTATCGTGAATTACAAATTCTTTTTTGTATTTTTATACGAAAGCTATTTTTTCCAGTTCCGTTAAGTTAACAGAAACACATAAGAGTGTTCAGAAAAATTTTAATATATACAATAGTTACTCATACGTCTAAATTACTTTCCAGGATAGTTGACTTTAATGTTAAAGCATTTGTTGTAGCGAGGAACCAGTTTTCCTACACCATCGGTCCACCATTTTGCCGCCTGGCATTTTAAACAACCTTGCGCACCGATTTTCAGTACATCGTTAATGCTGAACCGCTTCTTTTCCAGCCACACTTTCATCCTAGTGAACAAATAGAGATCACTTGATGCTAAATCCGGGCTGTAGGGCGGGTGACCGAATATCTCCCATCTGAAACACTTGAGAAGTTCCTGTTGGACAAGGTTTGTTTAAAGTTCTTCGGTTTGT